>VMDR010009892.1:0-32186 GCA_007922815.1 Macrotus californicus | reverse complement strand
ATTGAAAACTTATTTGAAAACATAATGAAGGAGAACTTCCCCAATCTGACAAAGGAAATGGACTTTCAAGAAGTCCAGGAAGCTCAGAGAGTCCCAAAAAAGTTGGACTCAAGGAAGCACACACCAAGGCACATCATAATTACATTACCCAAGATTAAAGATAAGGAGAGAATCATAAAAGCAGCAAGAGAAAAGGAGACAATTACCTACAAAAGAGTTTCCATAAGACTATCAGCTGATTTCTTAAAAGAAACCTTGTAGGCAAGAAGAGACTAGAAGGAAGTATTTGAAGTTATGAAAGGCAAGGACCTACATCCAAGATTATTCTATCCAGCAAAGCTAACATTTAGAATGGAAGGGCAGATAAAGTGCTTCCCAGATAAGGTCAAGTTAAAGGAGTTCCTTATCACCAAGCCCTTATTATATGAAATGTTAAAGAGAGTTATCTAAGAAAAATAAGATAAAAAATATGAACAGTAAAATGACAACAAACTCACAACTATCAACAACGGAACCTAAAAAAACAAAAACAAAAATGAACTAAGCAAACAACTAGAATGGGAACAGAATCCCAGAAACAGAGATTACATAGAGTTATCAGCAGGGAGGTGAAAGGGGGAGAATGGAGGGAAAGGTACAGAGAATAAGAAGCATAAATGGTAGGTACAAAATAGACAGGGGGAGGTTAAGAATAGTATGGGAAATGGAGAAGCCAAAGAACTTATATGTATGACCCATGGACATGAACTAAGGTGGGGGAATGAAAGTGGGAGGGGGTACAGTGCAGAGGGGAATAGGGGAGAAAAAAATGGTACAACTGTAATAGCATAATCAATTAAATATAATTTGTAAAAATTAGTGTAATTTTAGCAATTATACGAATTGATAAAAATGTTTTTGAGCAATTACTATGTCCCAGGAACTGACATCATACATTTGGCACCATAGTGACACATAATAAAGCACTTAATAAATATTTGCTATTATTAATAATGTTAATGAATCACCTTAAATGTTAACCACCCATTAAAAATTAGAAATAAAGCAAAGGTTCTTCACTTTCTATCACAATAAAGACTTCCCTAGCCTTTATAAAATATACTCTTTCTATTTTTCTCAAGTATGTTGTAGGAATGATGAGGCCACATTTTACAAAAGAGATTTAAATGTGCACCATTTTGAAAAATATTTTATTTATTTACTTATTTTTAGGGGAAGAGAGGGAGGGAAATATCGGCGTGTGCTTGTCTCTCACACACACCCCACTGGGGACCTGGCCCACAACCCAGGCATGTGCCCTGACTGGTAATCAAACTGGCAACCCTTTGGTTAGCAGGCCAGCACTCAATCCACTGAACCACACCAGCCAGGGTATGAGCACCATTCTTGATGGTAATAAAAGGAAAGGTTTTTCTCTTTTTTGTCTTAGCTCAGCCATAAGCTTCTCCAAGAAGATTCCCTCCTACTAAATCCCCCACAGTCCCTCACCCATCCTGCCAACCTAGTTTTGTTGTTCCCACATCTTCTATGACTCTTTCCATATTATCACACTTTTAAAAAAATTTATGAATATATTTGAGCAAAATTGGCATACGAGTCTGTCCAGAAAGTATCCAGCCATGTGCTATGAAATTATACTAAGATAGAGACATTTATTGAAGAAGATGCAGTGTACAAGAAACATTGTACACAGGAAAATGATGCCTCAGTCCCCTTCAAAGTAGGCACCATGACACCTTACACAGTTCTCCCAGTTGCCATCAGCTGCCGTCGTATTTTCCTGAATCTCATCAACAGTGTGAAATCTCTTCCCTTTCAGAGGTGATTTTAGTTTTGGGAAAAGCCAGAAGTCGCAGGGCACCAAATCTGGGCTGCAGCGGAGCTGAGTCACCTTGGTCACTTGATATTTCAGCAAAAAACTGCACAAGATGTGACATAAGAGTGGATGTGCTGTGATGAAGCTGCCAATCACCAGTTGCGCAGAGCTGCAGCCTTGTGGGTCATCTGAATAGTTTTCTCAGAGGAATGTTCAAGCTTAATGCAAAATTTGATGCAGGTTTATTGTTCTACTTGCTTATTTTGAATGCAGTAGCCACACAGTACACATGCTCACTCAGAGGCATCTAACCGTCCCCACTGACTAGTACAATGAAACAGTCATTGTTTATGCATGCACATTCCAGTCCACTGTCCTTGCCTTCCAGGTTATTTCAATGTCATGCAAACCATTCTCATTATATTAACAATAATTGGACTTTTTTGAGAACACACCTCATATGCCAAGGAGAAAGATCTCAAATGCTCTATAGAATAACAGTTTTGCAGCTTCTTTCATGCACTCAAAATTAAGGAGGAAAATCACATGGAGGTAGGAAAAAGGAAGGCTGGAACGGGATTACGGGATAGTTAAGATTCAGTGCTCTCTTGAGGGTGGTTATTTCAAAGGTACATTAACCTAGATTCTCAGAAACAATGGACAGGGCTTGCTTAAGGTCAAAATGAACATTTTACTAAAAGTTATATGCGTGGGGTGTGAATACTGACCATGACCTGCCTAGTTAAGAATTTACCCTGTGAGGTTACTGTCCACAAAACTTCCTTTTTTTATCCACAGTTTCCCTTTTTGTTCATAAATCTGTCCAAGGGATGCATTGATGACCAATCTTTTGAGCATTTAGTGTACCACACTCAATTTTAATAATCACTTTAATTAGAGTCACTGAAGAATTAGTATATGAATGCCCAGTCATTTTAAGTGCACTAGTGAACAAAGATTTAATGGGCCAGATTTTTAAGGAAGTTTCTCACTATCCACAAGTTGCAGGAACAGACTTTGGATTTCACATAGAAAGTACTCAGTGATTAAGGCTGTCTGCCCATGAAAATCAAAGCCCCAATTAATATCCATCTGAAGCCCCTGTGTCCCACCCAGCCACATGCCACCGTATATCAAAGTGCGTTTTGACTCCTGGGTGACCTGTATTATTTTTTATTCAATTCTGAAAGAGTGGAATGTTTTTCAGTGGTTGAGGAGATGGCCTTGAGGCATTAACTTTGTCCATAAATAGATTATTAAGCTCTACATTTGCCAAAGTGATTTTCTAGATATGTATTTTATTCATCTGCCAATCAGAACATTTTCCCATTGGATATGTCAGAAACCCAAGGAATAATTCAGTCAACAACTCACTTAATGGCCAGCCCAATCTGAGGAAGCTCTCAAAATGCCCTCGATAGAGCCCTGGTAAACCACGGGACTGCCTGCAGCTTACATAGAGTGGCCAACACACTGGCACCATTGTGTGAATTGATAGGTCTTATACGCTGTTGTCACTAGCAACCCTACTTATTTATTGAACACAGGCCTTTACTAGCATGATGGCATCTAGTCTTTACCTCCGTTCTGAAGATAGTCACTGGCTTCGCTGAGACCTGAGACAGATCTCTGCTAAGAAATAGGCCATTACAGTGATGGTTCTGCTAAACAGCTGATTAACTTGAGGACTGAGAAGGAATTTCCAATCATCCATAATTTACACTGAGTATACAAAGTGTTTTTGAGAAAAACTATTTTTTTTCTGGCACATTTTGTCGAACAGCCTGCTGGTATCACACTCGTTATAACGAATGACGGGACACCCACATGGAATCCCTGAATCAAATACAGAAAAATCCAATTCTATCCAGGTAAGAATTTCCATTAAATTTAAACAATTACTCTCCATCAAGTGTGTATTCCTGTGTCATCTCTCTCTCTAATACAATATTGCAAGAGAGCTATTGCACCCATTTATGGATTAGAAAAGTAAAGCTCAGAGCAGTGTTTACTTTTCCAAAGCAGCTGGTAAGCGGTGAAGCCCAGACTCGCATCCCAAGCTGCCTGGCCCCAGACAGAGCCTTTCTTTCCGCCACTCCCCAGGTGGGCTGCCTTCCCTTAGCATTTTATTCTTTAAACGTCACCCTTGGCTCCACGACCTAAGAACATGATGTCCCTGAAGAAAGACATAATTCTAATACCTCTAAATGTTGTGGAAATATCCTCATTAACAAATTCTGATAGACATTTAAGAAAAAACTGTTTCCAGAATTGCCCTGTTTCACACACCCCTTTCATTTCCATCCTCCGCATTCTTCCATCTGGAGAAGTCAAGGTGAGAGACATTAAATTCCCGTGGTGTAAGGCTCTTACCAAAACCTAGTGTAAGAGTCTTCACCATGATCCCCAAAAAGCACTGAGAAACCCAATCGCTATGTGAAGACCAGTTTACTGGAGTTATTGGCTGGCAGGAGCAGGGAGAGAGAGCACAGATAATTATCTCCTGTGAGTCTACTGATAAGGGTAAAAAGATAAGGACTATAAGCAATTAAAATGTGAAAGGAGCAACAGGTGTGAAAACTTAAAATGATGGAATGAAAACTGAAGAGAAAGTAAGAAAGCTTCAGCTGGAAAGTGCACAGAAACATCCCTTCCATGCGCTGAAATCACTCCTGGAGAGGTCTCTTCATGCCTTCTCACAGCGCTGGGATCTGGCTTGATATTTTTTAATTCATCAAAAATATCATAAATATTGGCATTAATCTTCCCACACCTCCAGAGGTAGGTATGGAGTCCAAGTTTTCAGAACTTTGGAATCAGAGAGGTTAAGAAACGTCTTAAGATCACATTAGAAAGCACCGCGCGGTGATGAAGCCCAGGGCTCTGTGAAAGCAAGGTTTGCACTCTCAGCCACGTCACGGTTTATAGACAGGGTTATGCCTGCATTGCCGCTGCTGGTGAACAACATGGGCATCCTCGTGTAAGAGAAAGGTGTCATTTGTACACCTCTCTTTTCTAACTGTACGACCTTTGGCAACATTTTGTCACCTTATTCTTATCTGCACAGTGGGATAACAATAGTTGCAAAAATGCCTAAGTGGAGGCACTTAGCACCAAGCCAGGGACAAAATAGCTTACATGTCTGCTTTTTCTTCTGTCTTTAAAATACCCATGGAGTCCAGACTGGTGTGGCTCAGTTGGTTGGGCATCATCCCACAAAGCAAAAGGTCGCTGGTTTGATTCCTGGTCAGGGCACATGCCTGGGTTGAAGTCTAAGATCCAAAGGACAGATAGTAAAAGACCTGTGGCCCTAGCTGGGTGGCTCAGTTGGTTAGAGCACCGTCCCGATACGCCAAAGTTGCGAGTTTGATCTCCAGTCAGGGCATACACAAGAAGCAACCAATTAATGCATACGTAAGTGGAAAAACAAATCGATGTCTCTGTCTCCCCATCTCTCTCTCTCTCTCAAATCAATAAAATAAAATAATTACACTTGTGGCCTGATCCTCAGATGTCAATGTAGCTGCAGCTTTGGGAATAAAACCTGGTGGAACATACCATACCTGTTGGCCCGGGGAGGCAGCACTGCCGGTTGTGAGGAGATAGACTGGGGATGGAATATGCCACATCAGAATTCCCACCTCCCCCTCCTCTCAGTGGTACCTGTTTCATTCCAGGCAGAGTGCATTTCAAAAGATCCAGCTTACAGCAGGACCCACTGGAGATTGAGTGGTGCCCCCCTTACCGGGGGTGCAAAGTCACTCATCCCAGTGGGACAACCCATTGCAAATTCCAGTACATGACACGTTCCTCAGGGGTGATGGGACTTGTGTTCTCAGCAGCATAGCACACTGATCCACAATGAGAGTTGGAGCAATGGCTATTTGCTGAGATTTCCATACCTTTATAGTATTAGGTGTCTCAGCAGGGTTTTCCAGTCTGGAATGTGGGCCAACAGTTCCTACTGGTTGAGCATTCAAATGTATTAAAGCCGAGATAGTACTTAAGTCTACCCAACCAAGGTGGTTTTACCTGTTAGCAATTTAACCTGTTTCATTAATATTCCATTATGCCTTTCCTTTTTGCCAACCCTACTACCTGTGGGTTATAGAGGAGGTGGAACCCCCATGTTCTTTTGTCCAGTTTTATATATCATGACCTTTGAAATGTGACCCCCAATCACTGTCTATTCAATGAGGGTATCTGAACATGGTACTCAGCTTCTCTAACACCCTAATGGAGGCAGTCTGGTTTGCACAGCAACAGGAAAATGCTTGGGGTAGAACAGGTGCATTTGCAGGGTCCACACAAACCAAGGTAGATTGGGAACCTCACTCAGAGGGCAAGAGCCAATGTAATCAATTTGCAATCCCTCACTGGATGCAAACTTTGGTTTGTGGCCCCAGACTCTTTTGGCAGTTTGCCTTGGGCATTATTTAGAACACACAGGACATGCTGTTTAATTGCATTAACCAATTCACTGTGTTTCAAGGGCAATCTGGCATATCCTTGGCAATATGCCATTCCATTCACACACCATGGTGACCATTCTTTCTTTGCACCTAATCTACTCTATTTACTGAGGTCAGTTGTTAGGGCTCGAACCTGAGCTAGGGCATCAGCTTCCTGATTGCCAGGCAGTGTCAGCACCTACAAGCCTGGATGTGGAAGACAGTGAGGACTGCCTCAGGCTCTTGCAAGCAAGAGGACCCAAATGCCTTTCCACATATCCTAACCCCACAAGGGCTTAGTAATGGTCATCCACCCCCGGATTTTCATTGTCCAAGCCTAACTGTCAGGGCAAAGAGTTAACAGCCAGGGCTCTGAGTTCAGCCACGGGCTGATGCAGTTCACTCCTGTTTCCATCCAGAGGGTGTCAGTGTTGGGATGAATAGCAACTGCAGTCTTTGTAGATGAGTTGCTCTGATTAGACCCATCTGTATATCAGACATCAGTGGGAATTTCTCACATTCCCTCTCTACAGACCGCAGACTCAGCCACAGAAATAGGGGCGGGGGCATTGGGAGACACTACGCACCAGCATCTACAGGGCCTGGGAGCACGCACATTTCTAGGGACCGTCAACTGGTGGACTGGGTGCTCTCTGCTGCAAACAAGGACACCACTTAGTCAAAGTGGGCTTTTGAGCCTTGGCAGAGGTGGGTGGATGGAAAATATTCGCAACACATTCCTTGATAGAAAGAGAAGTTCTTACCATGACATGCTGTCCTTCGTGAGAGGCTAAGCCTGGAAGAATTCTGTGTACGCAGCTAGGAGCTGTTGCTTTATGGGGCAATATTGGGGTTCTGCCCCCTTCCAGAGCGGGGACCAAAATCCTGGGCATGTTCTCCCCTAGTGTTGTCTCTGCCACAGTGGCCAACCCATGCCTTCCAGAGTCACAGGCACATCTAACTCAAATGGAAGCCCTGCTTGGGGGATGCCCAGAGCTTAATCTGCTTCACCCAGTGTTTTTGCCTTCTCAAAGGTGGCTTTCTGAACAGCCCAACTTCATAAATGTCATGTCCCACACCTGGGCTCAGCATGGTGATCAGCATCCCATCCCCGGTGCTAGGAGTAGACTGGAGTATTTTGGCTTTCATTTCTGCAATGAATGTTGCCTGATTAGGGCTTTCAAAGTCAGGGGCATAGTCTGTCATTCCCAACTGCCTAGAATTTGTTATACCTTCTCTATAGATTTCCAGGGTCTAATGTGCCCAGGGAGATCTCATTGGGCCAAGCCTCCAACAGGCTAGATAATCTATAAGGCAGTGCATGCCTTGAAACTAACCCTTCCCCTCCCCCAGCACCACGCAAGCACTGCTGGTGAGCAGGCTGTATGGTGATGTACCTCTTTTTCTTTGCCTCCTGCTGGTCAGAGAAATGTCATATACCCCCCACCTACTCCCCATCCAACCCCCGTATCCCATGGCTGCACTAACCATGCCTGGATATTTTCCCTGTCTTTGTGCTGGAACTTGGCAGCCATATCAATAAGTTCAGCGGGAATATATTTTCTCATCTTGAATGTTTCTTGAATTGGGGGCTGCCCCATTGGCTGGACTTTTACTTTCCTTTGTATTAGGGGTCAGACGGCTCAGGGTGTCTTGTCCATTTCACTGTCAATCACCATACCCTCCTCCTCATCTTCCTTACTTTCCCAGGGATTCCACCTCTTAACATCCCAAACAGGCTTTGTCACAATGCTCAAACCCTAATTTATGGCAGCCTGCATCATCTTAGCTTTGCAAAAACAGCATGTTAAAATCTCTAAGTTATTATCCTGTCCTCCCACCTTGTCTGCCAGACCAAAGCTAGCAGAGTAGTAAATGGCCACACATCCTTTCTTAACCTCAGCTCTTCTTCCAACTCTAACTCGAGCTGCAGCCTCTAGTTGGGTACAAGTGGCCAGCCAAACTGCCCACAGGAGAAGCCAACCCACAGAGACAGCCATTCTCTTCCCCTCTTTGTTGCACTGTGCTGTGTGCAGCTCCTCAAACAAGCACATCAAAGCAGTTGGTATTTTCCAGACATTCTGTGCTCACACAGCAGTCCACAAACATTTAGCATATGAGCCACCCTCCCCACACAGATGTCAATGGCCAATACAGGATTCTCTCACAGATGCGTCTTTCCCAAGGCCTATCTCTCAACAACCCCTTACTCTCTCAAGGCTGTGTCCTTGAATCAGCTCCTAGTGTGAGAGTGGTGGGTGGACCACAGATTGTAAGGACAGGGGAGGGGGTGAGGTGCCTCCAGTCGCCCAGGTTTAGCTTTCAGGACAACCAGAAGTTACATTCTCTCGATGACTTTCTCTACCAGTAGTAGGATAGTACCACAAAAAAAAGCACAAGTATATAACCACCCAAAATGAAGATAATCAGGACTTTTTGTCATTGTTGGCTCCTACAGAGGGTAAAAATATCCCAGTGGCATTTTCTCTGTTCTGCAACAAAGTAGACATGAAGAAGTTCAATTATATGTGAATTATCCCATCCTCAAACAGTATTTCTGATACATCAAATAGTATCTGGTATAACAAGGAAAAGAGAGTTTTTTTGCTTGTTACTTTAAAACAGAATTTATTGCCTCACAGTCCAAGGCTGAAATCAAGGTGCTGACAGGGTTGGTTCCTCACGGAGGCTCTGGGGGAGAATCTGCTCCATGCTTCTCTCTTTTGGTAGTTGCTGGAAACCCTTGGCATTCCTTAGCTTGTAAACACATTACTTCATCATCACATGGCCTTCTCCCTGTGTGTCTGGGTCTTCCTGTTCCTCTAATCTGGGATGCAGATGTAAGCCCTCCTCTTAGGTCAGTTCTTCAGGTTATGGTTCAGTTTCTTCTATTGGGAACTCAGTGATGCCAACTCCACCCAAAGAACTCCCTGCTCCTGTTCTGGATTGGGACCTGAAGACCATTCTTTGTTGCTGTAGCATTTAGAGTTAGCATCCTTTGTTGCTATAGTATTTAGCTTCTTGGAAAACAGGCTTGAGCTTAGCATAGGTCTCCAAGAGTGTCATCAGTGGTCCACTTGGCCAATACACTTCTCTCCACACCGCACAGACACAACCTTTCTCTGTGTGCCTTTCATTCTCTGGTCTTGCCCTAAAGGACATAGTTGCCCCTTTGTTATGTCCTCTTTGCTTTACTTCTTCCTTGGGGGAGGTGCTCTTGGAGTTCAGTTACTTCCCAACTCCCTTGGTAGGCTCTCAAGGAGAAGAGTTTGTTTCACCTGAAAGTATTCATTCAACAAATATGTATTGAACACCTCTTAAAAACCAGAACTTTGGTAGCCGCTGGAAACACAGGAAGAAACAAAATAAATATGGTCCCTGCCCTTATAGAATCTTATCCTCCAGCAGGGAAGTCAAACATTGAATAAGAAACTGTTGTATGATAGAAGGTGTCAGAGGGAAAGTAAGGAGTATTAATGCGCATTGCAGGGATCTTAAACTTTGGCAGTGACAGGACAAGTGTCCCAAAGGAAGTGACTATTTCAGTATTAAATTAAAGGATGTGAATTAAATTAAAGGATGTGACCAGATGAAGGTAGTGTGTTCTAGATAAGGGAAATAGCGCCCATGAAGACTCAGGATTAAGAAGTGGTAGAACAGGAAGTCCAGTATAGTTGGGGGGAAATTAAGGTGAGGTGTCCTGACGTCATAAAGCAGGAAAAGACCAAATCCTTGATAGCATAAGAGTCTCGATAAGGTTTCTGAACTAAATATCATTAAACGATTTTAAGAAATGCAGTGATATGACCAAATTTACATTCTTAACAATCATTTGGTCTGCAAAGCTGTGAGAAAAATGGGTAGGGGGAGGTAAGAGATCTGAGGAAAGAGATCAGAGGAAAGACCTCTGAGAAATCCAGACAAGGCAACGGGGCCTAGAGGAAAAGAATGGCAGGGAAGATACAGAGAGGTGAACAGTCAAAAGATGCTTAGTAGATGGAATCAAAAAGATTTTGTGATTGATGGCTGTCGGAGGTGAGGGAAATCCCCAGTTTTCTGGGTTAAGCAATTGAGAGGGTGGTTGTACCACTCACAAAAACAAGAACAGGAAGCATCATGTAGTAAAAAGCTCATATGGAAAGGTGGGTGAGGAATTTCACTTTCTTCATATTGAATTTGAAATGTCTATAAAACATCCAGCTAGGGTTGTACCAAGGCAATTGGATATACATGCCTAAAGGATTAGAAGATTTGACTGGGGTAGAAATATAGATTTGGCATGAAAATGACATCCAAAGTCAAAGAGAGGTGTAAAAGTTTCTCATCTTGGCTGATTATATGACTCACCTGAAGAATATATTTGCAACATACTTATCCTTCCTTACCAACATGCTGAATCAGAATCTCTAGATAGTAGTTTGTTTCCTTAGCTATATTTATAATTACTTAAGGAACTTTAAAAAATCCTTGTTAGTTACCCTGACCGGGTAGCTCAGTTAGTTGGAGAGTCATCACAATGTGCCAGAGTTGGGGGTTCAATCCCCAATCAGGGAGGGTCACAAGGTTTGATCCCCAGTCCGGGCACATGCAGGAATCAACCAATGAATGCATGGATAGGTCAAACAAGATATCAGAGTTTTCTCTCTCTCTCTCTCTTTCTCTCATCCTTCCTCCCTCCTTTCTTCTCTCTAAAATCAACTAAAAAATATTTTAAATCTTTATCAGCAGACCTCACCCTTGTCCAATGAACGAGAATTTACGAGGGTGAGACTCAGACTTGAGGTTCTTTTGTTTCGTTTTTTTAAGTTCCCTGGTGATTCCAATGTGTATACAAAGTCGAGAAGTACAGCACTAGGGATACAGCTGGTAACCTACGTAATTACGAAGCACCAGATTACACAATTATCAGCCAGATCTGAGCCTCATGTTTTCAGCCATCCTTCATTCAGGTCTCTGTCTAAGTGAGCATTTCCCCCTCACTGTACCTAAACTAGTGCACATACCACATTCACTCAGCCTTGTCTATCCTTCAGCCTTGCTTATTTCCTTTCGTAGTGCCCATCACCCTCCGACTGTGTATGCTTTGCCTGTTTATTTGTTGTCTGTTTATCACTCTAAAAACATGAGCTCCAAGAGGGAAGGGACTTTGTCTATATTCTCTGAAGTTCACTGTAAAGCCCAGCACCATTTCTAATAGCACCTAGCACTTATTAGGTGCTTAATCCAACATCGGTGGAAGGAGTAAAAAGGGACCCAGAGTTCAAGGTGTAGAAATAAAACAGGAGAGAAGGATGGGTCCAGATGCAGGTGGCTTTATAGGCCTGGTGGTAGAAAAGCGAGGTTCCAGTTTGGTTTCTTACTCCTATATCAAATAGCCGCTTCTGTGAGAAGCGGCAAGAACTCTCATAATCAGGATGAGGCATAGAATTAAAGTTTGGAAATTTTTGGAAAGAGTTGAAAATATGGCTAGTCCAATTACTGAACCACGCTGACAGGCAAGTTGAGGTTGGTCATAAGGATTTATAAACAAAATCTCCCCCAATGGGTGATTTTCTCCAACTCTGCTCCATATCCTGGGTGCAGGCATGAAGATTACAAACAGTTCGGATAATCTGGAGGTAGGATTTTACTACGTAGGAGTGACCAGAGGATGAGGGAGCAAAGAAGTTTGGTTCTTTTGGATAATGGGATATTAAATTGGACTTTGCCTTTTGACTCAGAAGTGAACAAACCACCACAAAGATAAAAATAACTATTAAGTACCACCTTCATTCTGAAGAGAACCATAAAGCACATTCCCTCAGGACTTCCAAGAACAGGCAGGACTGGCTCATTCAAACTGTCTCCCCATCACCCCCAAGCAACCTATATTTGCAAACTAAAGAATCAAGAAGAATCCACTCAAGCAAGTGATCATTGGTATAGACCAGAACACTGTGGATTTTACCTTCCATTATAAACAGAGTGTTTTAAACCTTCACCCAGTGAAACACATGAGAGAAGCTTAAAAAATAAACACTTGTAGAGACTGAGGGGTGTCCTCAAGACAGCATGTTATTCCACAGGTGAGCATTTACTATGCAGTAGATTTGCTGACCTAACTTGCAAGCCCATGAGCTTGAACGGAGCAAAATGAATGGGAGGCAGCAAGAAAGGGGGCATTTGTGGGATAGGCTTTGTTCTTTCATTTGGCTTGACAAGGATGCTTGAGTCTCCTGTGGTCCAATAAGCACTTAGAAAGTAGCCAGACTTTAGCCATCTTACCGGAACCCCTCCTAAGACTTCATTTCAGGTCAGGGAGAAGACCAAGTAGCAAATAGCTGTGAAGCAGTCCATGGGGACAAGAGCCCAGTGGAAGTTGGAAGAAGCTATTTTGGAGATAACTGGGCAGCAGACAGGGCCTCTGCATGCTCCTCTGAAAAATATACACAGACACCCAACAAGTGGAGCAGTATTTGGGGACCTGCCACACAGTAAGCATTGACATTCAAGAGAGGATTGTGGTGGCACACATAAGAGAAAAAATCCTTTAGCTCCTTTTTCTTTGGTCCTCTAGACCTGAATTCTGAAGAAACTGGAGTGAAAGAGCAGGCCTACAATCTCTACAGTCCAGGTCCACCAGTCGAAGTTCTGACTTCAAGGTAGAAAAAAAAATGATTCCAAAATTGGATTTGAGATTAATTTTTTTCAAGTGGATTAAATTGCACTGGACTAAACTAGAGTATTCACTCTTAAAATGATCCAAAAGCAGTAAGATCTGTCTGAGGTATGCTATGGGATAGAATAGGAATATATAACAGAACATAACTGAAGGAAGTGACTAAAGAAAAGTAGAACCAGTTTTGTACTCCTTGAGAGTTCAGACTATTTAATAAACCGAGTATGTTACCGAGACATGGAATCCAAGTGGGAAAAGGAAAGAAGTGAAGACAAAGAGGAGCTGATGGATGGGAAGAACATGGAAGGTCCACTGCACCGGGTGTCATAATGAAGCTGAAAACAGTTTCAGTGGGGGTACCTGGGTAGGTGAGCAAACCCAAGAAAAGTGGAGGGTGTAAGTTAGCGATTTCAAAGTCATGGCAGTTTGACACACGTCTAAGGTAAGAACTTAGAGAGACTGAGTACTGAGGCTGAATAAAAGAAAAAGTCCACCCTGGCCAGTGTGACTCAGTCAGTGGGAGCATCGTCCCAAACACCAAAAGCTGACCTGTTTGATCTTCAATTGGGCACATAGGGAGGCAACCAACCGATGTTACTCTCTCACATGGACCCTCCCTCTTTCTCTCTTCCTCCCTCCCTCTCTTAAAGCAATGAAAAAAAAAAATGTTCTTGGTGAGGATATTTTTAAAAAGTCTTTGATAAAAAGTTTGAATAACTGAGATAATGTTATATTTGTTATCCGACATCAATGGTTAAGAAGATGACAGATATCGGGGTGGACAAAGGCACTAAAGTCTCTTCTGAATGGGGTGACGTGACCATGAGGTGAATAAATGGTAGCGATGGGGAGTTTGGTATAAGCCTCAAACAAAGGCTTTTTAAAGAGGGAAGGACTGTTGGTCTGCAAACAGTGCTGCGTCAGGAGCGAGGAGAATAGGTGGCCGCCCACCAGCTCCGGGAGGCATAAACAGTCTCTGCAGTATCTTCAGGATCATGCCAGGAGGTACAGGGGCTATTCACTGAAGGGGCTAAGGATTTGGGGAAGTTTGTAAAAGATGGAATAGAAATTCCAGATGGTCCAACGGAAAGGCTGGTGATAAAGGAATAATAGGGTACTGATAGATGGAGTCAAGACTCGCAGAGAAATCTACGTACCATCTGCAGAATGTTAAGCAGGGGACATGACATGGTCAGGTCTGTGTTTTAGATAAACCACTCTGGCATCTGTGTGGAAAACTTATTTGAGAGAGGCCAAGGCTACAAGAAAGGAGACCATTTCGGAGACTGTTACAGCCATGACAAAAAATCCCAAGAGTCTGAAATTGAGTGGTAACAACAGGGTGATGAAGATACACTTAGAAGCTCAATCAGCTAGACTTGACTGATTGGATGTAAGAAGTGAAAGAAGGGTTTACAATGGTTCTCAAATTTCTAACCTGAGGAACTTGGTAATTGGTGGGGACAATGGAGGAAAATCAGATTTATGGGAAGACATATTCAGATTTGGACATTGTGTCAAAGACTAAAGACTTGAGCTGACCCTCAGTATTCATTTCCCCTCTTAGACCTTAACAGATTGGCTGGGTTTAGCTGGGCACATGGCCACTCAAAATAAAGATAGCATTTCACACTTAAAACTAGAGGCAGCCAAATGACCGAATTCTGGCTAACGGTATGCAATATAAATTTGTCGTTTTAAGTTGCGCCTGCGACTTCCAGGAGGTGTCCTTAAAAAGAGGGGTGGAGTTTTCTTCACTCCTCCTTGCTTCCTGCAGGGGACTATACACATGGCAGCTAGAGCCCCACTAACCGTCTGGGACCGTGAGTTTACTTGACCAAGGAAATCACAAAAAGCATAGCAGCAAGACAGAAAAATCCTGGGCTTTGACTTCTTAAACATGAAAAATAAAGAAACTTCTGCCTGTTTAAGCCACTGTTAATTTGTCACTTTCTGTCAGTCACAGCTGAATCTAATCCTAACAAATACCAGATGTGTTCATTTTGAAGTGTTTGTGGAACTTCAAGGAGGCCCACGCAGTTGGACGTACTGATAAGACAAGAGATCAGGGCTGGAGACGGTCTGTAAGTGACCAGCATGTACATCATTCCCTGAAAGCAAGCCCATGTAGTTTTTCCCAATAGCCTTTAGCAGCCTGGATCTAAGAGTGAAAGGTTAATAAATGTTCATTTAGACATTCACCTCAAAATTTATTTTCTAACCACAAGTAAATTGTGACCAAGGGATCAAAATTAATTTGCAGTTAAAAGATTGCCTTTGAAAATAAAAGATTTACCACAGCTATTCTTTGTGTAATTGGTTACTCTTTATTTTTTTTAATTTTTAATTGATTGTTTAGAGAGAGAGAGGAAGAGAGAGAGAGAGCCAGCCAGACAGACAGACACTGGTTTGTGGTTGCACCCATCCACACATTCCTCCATTGCTTGCTCTTTGTGTCCTGACCGGAGATCAAACCCCCAACCCTGGCATGTCGGGAGGGCTCTCTATTAGCCAAGCTACCTGGCAAGGGTGGTTACTCCTTATAAGGTACTCAGACCACATAAGGATAGTATAGTCAAAACCCCTTATATTATGGGGAAATTATAACTAACATCAAATGAGGAATAATCTTATGTGTCAAATACAGTTTAATGGATAGAATAAATAATAAATACTCAGAAAAATTACATTGAACTTATTTGTACAAAAAAAATGTAATTTTGAGCAACTGCACAGGGAGCATAATTCTTTAGAGACTCAAAAATAGACACAAATCTGAGAAAATATATGTGTAGCCACCTGTTAAACTTGCTAAATTGTTAATCCCACTGTACAAAATATTCTATAAAGAATACTCAGGATTTGTTTAAGTGCTGTTTTGAAATGTTGAAATCTTTCTTACGGTGGCCCTCATGAGAAGCTATAACATCTTCCCACAGTTATTTCAAGTTAGTTTCTTAAAAATCAGAGCACCAACTTCAAACATAAATTATGAATTTCTTATAATGCTTCCAAATTTAAAGAGCTTGAAAAAGTGTTTCAAGTTCTGCTGTATTCCCCCAAAGAAAGTTTGAATAAATGAACTAGCACCTACAGGTTTGATTTTGTGGGGCATTAGTTTTTATATCCCAGCTATCTGGTCTTTTCTCCTTCTCATTTGTCATTGTGCACTCAATCAGAGGTTACCAAAATTATTTTAATGTAAGATTCAGCAAACTTAATGATGAAGGAAATAGACTATGAAAACAAAGTCACAACATGGGTCTCAGCTGGTCATTACTTTTGTGCTCATCTCCCGGTTGGAGACGTCTTGGCCCCTCGTCCCCCTCGGGCACAGATGAGAAGGTGGTGAAGTGGTGGCTGCCAGCACCAAGTATCAAACCCACATCTGCAAGTGAAAGAAGATGGAACCCCTTTGTGCCTTAAATCCATGCAGCTCTGGGACTCAGTCGAGTCAGTGACGACGAACCGAACCGATCTTCACAGCCCTGATACAGAGGTTCTTCATCAAGAAGCATCAGAAACCCCAATGAATCCGAAATTAGTTAAAATAATTTCATAGAACTTTGAGATTTGAAAGCTCCTACCCAGAGAGTAAGTGTTCCCCAAAAGGAAGGAGAAGGGGGAAGTGAGGATATCTGAGATGATAAAACCGGGTAAGACCTAGAATTTTGGTCTTGTTCTGATACTAATTAGCTCAGTCTGCTTCTTCCTGTGTAAAGCTAAGAATTAGACTGAGATGATCTCGGTGGTGTCTTCTAACGTGAAAAGTGTACATATTGGGAATTACAGATTAATGCCATAAAGTTAGCCATCTGCTGGAAACTTCATGAACACAGTCCATTCATTTATTGTCTATGCCTTCTGATCTCAGTCTCCAGGAAGTATTTAACTCAAATGTTTTGCTCTGCAGAAAATTTTCTATCACTACCTCTCTCTCTTCAATTGATGTTGGTTCTCTCAAACCAACATTCACATTGTTTTCTTTGATGTTTAGAATGATGTTATTTGCATTTGTAAAAGTGCAAAAGGAAAGTATCATTAAATGCAAAATTTTCCTAAGGAATTTTCCATTTTGCAATTAAACATGGTATTAGGCAAAGTATGGTATAGGAAAGTGATTAAATGCATACTAAATCATGTGGGTTGTTAAAGGTTATTTGGTTGTTTGGTGTCTCCTAGGATACTTAGTTGTTTTTCCACCAACCCACACATCTTCTACATTCCTAATGAAGCCTCTGGAATAAGCTTGGCTTTTTAAGGTTCTCAACACTCTCTTTCTATGACTTCACCATATTATTAAATATCTAAAGTTATTTAGCATAATTTAATATATTAGCAGGATTTGTGACGGTATCCAAGGATATAAAGTTGTTTGTTGTAACAACCACCTGAATAGTCCAAAAGGCCATTCAAAGAAAAAAAAAAACATACCATGTCAAATTTTCAGTAGTTTTATTGAAAAATGCCTCTTTTGTTTCAGAAATAAATAATATAAGGCAGTGAAATTCACAATCTGCAGTTAAAATATAAAAGCAGCAATTCTATGTTCATAGTCTTGCAAACATTTCCAACTGCTTTTGATAACTAAGAAACATGTTCTGGAAAAAAGTTCATACTAAATATACAACACATACATGCAATTCCATCACTGCAGAATATTCTGCAATTTGGCATAAATGTTAGTGTGTCTAAAACAAGGAGGTTTAAGGCAATATGAGATTGTATCCAGTTGATACAATAATTTCAGCTACATGGCTTAAGGTTCGTGGTTGTTAAAGGAGACATATAAGAGCATTCTATGCCATAATGGATATCAGAAGACAGAAGAGGAAGATAAATAATTGCAATGGAGTTGACTTTTCCCTCCCTTTTGGTTTTAGGAGAGCAATTACGTGAATCGTGCTGTAATTGAATTGCAAATATTAGGAAAGATAAACTGCCCTCTCGAAATATGCAGTAGTTCTGGGTTCCAGGACTTACGGCTTAACCTAAGAGTTTCACTGAGGCTGCCCGCTGTGCCCGGTAAAGGCAAGAGGCACGTTCTCTCCTTGCAGCTTTTGTGAACAGTGTTTTGCAAGCATTTCAAGGGCGAAAGCAAAGATGTCCTACAGACTACGTGTGGCTAGCTAGGCTTCCTGCAGAAACCAGGTTCTCTACAGTAAAAAAGGGGACTCTTGGATGAAGCGACGCCGGAAGAAACATCGCAGGTAAGACGTACACTGCTTTATCTGACCTGTAAAAGATAATCCCAACACCTCCCCCATGCCTGGCCGCCCTGGGCGCGGCTCAGGTTCGCTGCCCGACACCGCGGGGCAGGGCGCGCCGCCAGCGCGAGTGGGGAGGATGCTCCTCGACAGGTTCGTCGGCACCGTAGTCCTCGTACTCTTCGGTCCGCTCAGGCTCCACCGGCACGATGAAGGGCTCGCGCTCAGGCAGGTAGGCCCCGCCCTCGGGCACGTATGGCTCTGTCCGATTCAACATTACAGTTATGGCATGATTTGGAAGGTACAGACATAGCAAAAGCTAAACTATCACCTGAGGTGATGGCACTCCAGTCTTAATCTCATAAGTATAAATATATAAATTACAATGTTCTGATTACTTCCACTTGCATAGAGAATTTGGTGATGCTCCAATAAAGTAATGGCACTTGTTTTTTTAACCTTCAACAATCCAGCAGTAAATACAATCATTGCACAAATACCTGGGAAGGGTCAGAGACTGGGCCAAAGAACTGTAAACACAGAACCCAGGGGGGATTTTCACAAATCCCCAAGTACCTATTCATGACTTCAAACTCCTCAACCCAAAGAACAGCATGGAAAGACGAGGAGGTGAGGGGAAGTATTGTGGGCTCCTAGAAACTGAACTCTGGGGGTGAGAATCAACTATCACCAGGTAATATACAGTACATGACATGTTCTGTGGCTGTCTCTCCCACAGACTGAGTTACAGCTGGTGGGTGAAGAACACCAGTGACTACAGCGAAACAGGAAGAAAAAAAAGTGACTATAAAACTTTGGTTTGAAAGTTGCAATTACAAAACCCAAATGAGAGTACACGTACAAAAAATAGTAATAATGAGACACATGCCCTGAACCAGACACATTGCTAACAAGCAAGAAATGAGGCGATTCCATTCGGTGTTATTCCGGCATAGAGCAAGCAGCAGGCTTTGATGCAGAAGCTTACTGTAGAATGGTTAAGTGATTTTAGTGGACAGGATTACATACACATCATTTACAAGCCACAATTAGTTTATTATTTACATAAGACATGTCTCTGTAACCAGGTTAATTGTTTTTCTCCACATGGCATGATCTCCGCTGGTTAGTAGTTTTATTATGAGCCTCTTTGTCTTCTCAGGCTCCTTATGGCCGTGTGTTGGAACTTGTTTTTTAAATAATATTTTTCTGCATTATTACTGAAATGCATCAGGCTTATAAACTAACACCACTGCTTTTGTCTCATTCGAGTTAGTATAAAGAGTCTCCACCCTCCTTTATGATGTTGACCCAGTTCGTTAACCATATCTGTGGTGAGATTTCCATACAGACTCATTTCCTAATAAGCATGTGCGCAAACATCTCAGAAACAGGATTTTCATGTATTCAAACTGTAAGCAGCACTGGCGACTTAGAAAATTTGTTAGCCGGAACCTGAAACAGGTCAAAGATGATAGTTTTTAAAAGTTGAATTACTATGCAAAAAATATATATACACATCCATCTAAGTATGTAATGGTTAAAATATATATATATATATCCATATATTTCTAGTTATTCATACATACCATAAGGCAGAGGTAATTTAAATTTATTTTATCAAGCATTAAATTATAATTTCGTGAGAGGGTTGCATGAGAAATTTACATTAAGATTCATAACTTTTGGCCATATGTAACTATTCACATAAATATATAGATATATAGATATTTAGGTATTCAACTACTCATGCACTATTTGCTAGTAGCCAACCATATCAAACAGCAGTATCATTTTTAAAACTTGCAAGATGCTTGAGGGTGCACTAATGAAAAGGTCACCGCTGGCCACAGCATGACTTTATTCCAATCAGCATATGTCCTCTGTCCCCACATCCCCAAAATCAGACATAAGAGAATTGAAACACTAGAATTTCACTACTAAATCCTTTAAAAAATTACATCCCAGATTTTATACATATTAACTCCACAGACAGTGTGAGACAGGGAATTGTTTTCAGTTGTCTGCACCATATTATCAAACGAAGGGTGGGGCACAAGTAGGTTGCAGTTCATATGGAAAATATACAATAATTAATCAATAATAACACAAGAATAAGCTGTTTTACATACTCACAAGGGTAAACCTATTATTGCCCCACCCTATAGTATGCCTAAATGTTAAATTTCCAAGACAAAATATATATATATATGTTCTCAGCATTCTACAATTGTATTCAACAAATCCCTGTTCCCAACCTTTAGGTTTGGGAAAGAAAAAAGTCAATTGGTATCATTCTTTGTACTTGCAGGAGAAATAAGGAGAGCTTTATGATATAATTTGGTAATTGCAGAAATATTGGAAGGGAGAGAAAATAATTATTCAACTCGTAAGAGTGATACAATGTTTATGCTTTAAGAGAGAACAATATTACTATATAATCAAAACACACAACTGGAAGAGCTGATATCTTCAAGAAATACTCAAATAAATCTTCCTTCAACCCTAGGGAACTTCATTTCCAGAAAAGTTCTTTATTCAGGTGAACCTGGGTCCCTACATTGACAACCACGTACCTGGGTAGCCTTGCCCGTTGTATGGGATGCTGGCACACTGGGATGAGTCACAGTACCCAGGAGGACCTGGGGGCCCTCGGATACCTGAGTTTCCAGGACGACCAGGGGGGCCAGGGGGACCTCTGGAACCTGTGGACCCTGGCGGACCCGTTCTGGATTCTCCTTGTGGACCTAGTGTGGGTTTAAAACAAATATTTCTCCTCTTGATAAATACATGTCCTGAGTTAGTCAACTAACTACTCTTGTAGTTAGTACCAATACTTTGGTACCTCCACTGCCTCAAGAGTAGCAACTCACTAGTGTATGGTAAGAAAATATTTCCTGATGAAATCACCGATACGAACCAAAGTGTGGAACTTTCTTACCAGTGATTCATCAAGAGTTAATGCCAGAAATCCAACTACTTTAATGATTTTATTTCAAGAATATTGACTTAGCAAGAATTAATCCAAAGATATCAGTGAGTTTCCTGGATGCTCCCACTGTCACAGAGATTGACAGCCTGAAGGAAATGGCTACCTTAGCCCATTAGAGTGCCAGGAAAACAAAGAAGTGTCTGCTCCACACCTGCGGACTATGGGAAGCAGTGTTATTTCTGGATCAAGTGACCCTTACGGCTAACATCAACATAAACATGTAACCACTAGGGCTGGCCTTAGTTGCAAGGTTCTTATGGACATTATAATGAAAAAAAATCCATTTTCAACCTAGCAAAAGAAATCCAGAAAAGAACTAGGTAACTCCTCTTTCCAAAGCATCAGTAAAGAAACCGTAAGTGAAATCCTCTGATGACTTTTGAGAATACATTTTTTTCAGTCTATTAGCAACATCTTGAAGAATATTAGAAAACAGGAAGTGGCATCATTCTTAAAAGCTATGAGGCCAAAGAAAACAAATAGGAATTCCATAAAAAAGAAAATAGCAACCCTCAGTGTCACTGAAACTCATACCCTCCTATATTAAAGACACAGGGAATGCTTACTAGAACACATTCAAACTTTTTTTGAGCAAAGAGAACATAAAAATGAGGTTTTACAGGTTGAACTCCTTGTTAAAATATACTCTATGATGGTAGCCATGCCTGAAGCTGATCTGATGAGGTTGTGGATCCCTTGGGGGATTGTGTGCTCTCTTAGTAGTTACTGCTTCAGGTACCAGCAGACCTACCTGGGGGGCCGGGGGGCCCTCGAGCCCCCGGAGACCCAGTACCCCTTTCGCCTTTCTCTCCAGGCAAACCTAAAGGAGGACAAAAAGATAAAGCACAGGAGGGAAATTATCGGGAAACATGCAGTCTTCATTTCAACTGAGAATACTTGATTCAAGTACTTGATTTCCTTAATTTTTCACAGAAGTCCACTCTTTAAGGTAAATTCTTTCTAGGTGCTTGTGTAATTCCAGATTTATGGCCAGGAAATAAATCTGGCTACATGTCAGGAGAAAAATTATTTGAAGAAAACAAATATGTCTAATATATATTTTTAGGAACAGTTATTAGGAACAGAAATCAAATAAATAGTTACAACTTACTGAAAAACATCATATTTTTAGTAACCCTATTAGTATAGCGCCCAGACCATGAGAATGATAGCAATATCTAAGTATCTTCCACAGTGCTAAGTGCTACTTTGACCAAAGCGGGTACCAGAGTCCTGAAACATCTAGAATCAGATAATCCTATTTTTCTTCTTTTCCTCGATTTATGCTTCTCCACCATAAAATTAAAATGAAACAAACACACAAGGGTGCCAGACCCTGAATAAAAGAACCAAGAAAAAAAATTGGATCTAAAACTATAGGGCTGCTTAAATACGAGTACATTCAGTTACTGCCCAACTCTTTCAAGTCACAACAATTAGTAAGATTTTAGTGCTTGATTTAGTTTGCCAAGACACAGTTTTTCCCATTAACAACAACAACCAGCAATTAGCATTATCTTTCCTGAGATCCCCTGACAAAATTTTCTAAGCTATGGAGTGCTACAGTGGCCTCCTGAGGAGACAGATTCATGGACACACAGCTCCTCTGGGACCATCCAAACAAGACTAAAGTCCTTTGCCAAATTCAGTCTTCTGCGTACTTTTAACATCCCCCAGGCCCCATACTTGCAGATCCCTTCCTTTATGCTTATGCTGCAGCCAGAAATGCCTACCTCGTTCCCCTGGGGGTCCCTGCATGCCCGGTGTGCCCGGGAAGCCGGGTCGCCCCCCAGGTCCTGGCTCTCCTCTGGCTCCTGTGCTGCCTGGGGGACCTGGAGGACCTGGTGGGCCCGGCTGGTTCCGATTGGAATGGTAGTCATTTGGAATCTGATTCAGCATCTGATTGAATCTGTTCATCTGACCTATAAATAGAAATAACACTTGTTAATAGGAAACCCAATCAATAAGGGAGGAATGAGAAGCTGAAACTGCTTTCTCTTGTCTATCCAATTGAAATCCATCTCTATTCCTCCCCTGTCCAGAAAGCATTCTAATTATGACCCGAAAAGTAAAATGAAACTCTCGAGTCACCAAGGACAAAATGATCTCCGACAAATGATTGTCTCCACGAAATACTGACCAAGCAGGCCATGCTATCGCTATAAGCATGAACAAGCTGTAAAAATTTAATGTGGCTCTGCTAGAAAGTCCTGAGATTTGCCAGATGATGTCACTCAAAAAGGAACCTTTTATAAATTAAATTATACCATTCTTGTGTATACATAAGGCAACAATAATCAGGATTTAGTGTAAATTGGGCTCACCTGCGGGGTATGTTGAAAAATAAGGTTTCTGGGCAGCATCTCCAAAGATAATGATTCACCAAGTTTAGAGTCTGGCCCAGGAACCCTAGTGCCCAACAGGCAACACAGGTGATTCTAACGCAGGTGTTCCCCAGGACAGCACCTCCAAAAATAGTGATTACAACTTCCAAAAGAGGGAACCCTGAGTTTAAGGCCACTCTCGGTTTCCAGCCACTGAGCTTTATTAATAAACTTAATAGGCCTCATGGAATAGGAAGAAAGAGTCTGAAAAAATAAGGAGGCAATAAAAATGTCCCCTCTGAAATGGACTTCCTATGATCAAATGAGACTGGGTGGGCCTACTTCCTTAAAGTCGTACAATAACTTGAAGGTCTTAAAAGATTCAGTGTTTGCTGCTTTCACATACATAGTTGCTGAAGGTCTCTAAAAATCCTACAATGTGAAAACTGAAAAACCCTTTTAAAATATGATTTTGTATCAGACCAACTAGAAGGCTAACAGGCTTTCTTTTACCTTGAGTTACTACTTTATCCTAACGACAGTCATTCAAACAGCACGGGCCTTATCTAACTGGCTACAAAGCTGACAATGTATAAAATAGGAGGTCCTCAAAAATGAAACAAACATACATCTTAGAAACTTCATGACTCAAACTCTGCATTTTCCTGTAATTAATTAAAAATTATTTAGACATTAAAAAGAAAGAAATTTACCACTTATCAATTGTTCACAGACTTGTCTTGCAACTGCCCGCATCATGTTCTGAGAAGCAATGTCTCCCTTGTTAATTAAATCAATGAGAATCATTAGCATGTTATTTCTATAGTTTCAGACTTCAATGTTTACACACAAAAAAATGTAAGTCAAATTTCGAGAAATACATACTCTATCGCCTTTCTCTCCTTTCAATCCAGATGGACCCTGAAATGTAGGAATTTCATATATTAGAAAGTGACAAACATGATGTACAATTATTCATGAATAAACGTGATGATGAAGACAGCAAGGTCTGCTTTCTAATGAATTAGCAAAATGACACATCACATTTGCGTTGATGTGACTCACACTGTCTTTGTCTGTTAATAGCACTCTAATCCCTCCCCCACCTCCCTCTCTCTGAAGCACATGACCTCCAAAAGAGTGCTGAGATGTGGATTTTATGGTAACAATTTAGAAGTTATGTACTATGCGTACATTTTATGAGGCCATTCACAAGAAAGGCCTGGGACTGAAATACACATGAAAATGGCACTTGGTACAATGACCCTTTCTTTTACATCACCAGGGCTGGGTAACTCGGCTGGTTATCGTGGATTCTGCATGACATTAATATTAATTTCAGTTCCAGTAAGAACCACTGGGCTTTTGTCAATTCCCTAGCTAAACATATACCTCTAACTTCTTCCAATGATTTTTTTTATTTATTTTATTTTTAGGTGCATTGGGGATAAAAGGAATCACATGTCTCCCTTATTGAATAACTCAGTGCAAATGGTGGTTTCACACCAGGCTCTGACTACTGTCTCTGAGCCACCTCCCCACCACCACAGTTACTCTCTCACCCCTTAGCCCTTAGTTTGTTTGTTTTATTCATGGCACTCATCATCACCAGAAAAATTTATTTACATGTTTTTGGTCTATGCTCTACTAGAATCTTGCTGAGGGCAAGGGCTTTGCCTTGTTTACTGTTGTACCCCCGGGCCCCAAAAACATTGACTAGCACACATGTAGGCACTAACAAATAGGTGTTGAGTCAATGCATAAAGTTATTCCACAAGCAGTTCTTCAAAACATCCACAGGACAACATCGGGTTTGTAAGTTAGCCAGAAGACATCAACTGGTTATAATGGCTAATGACATAAGCCAGCAATTTCCAACCAGTGCATTGCAAGAATTTTTAAAACATGCAATACCTGACTATTATTCAGAGACACTGACCTCTTTTCCCTTAAATTATCAAGTAAAAAAATGACAACAGACAACACAACAATAGCTGCCCAGTATGAATGAATCAAAATTATACCTATTTTTGTCAGGTCAGCCGAAAAATATACTTTTTGGTGTGCCACAGAATTTTAGTCATTGGTTTATGTGTGCCATGAGGTAAAAAAGGTGGAACATCGCTGACATAAGCTGGAAGTCACTGAGCCAACCTCTCTGCTAACACCTTATGCACCCATCTGCCAGTCTGGGGTATAGACATGAAAGATAAGATAGAACAGAGGATGGAAAGAAGAGGCGATTTGCCACCTTAGAAGACAAGAAAGACCAAAGGAAAAAAGGAGGTCAATAAGGTCTAAATAAAAATTGCAAGTTACAACCATAAGATAAACTGGAGTTTGGCTTTCCCTTTGCTAAAAGTACTAGACAGTAATGGAAACACGATTATTATTGAGTTTAGAGCCTTTTGTAAATTTCAGGGATTTTTTTTAACATTTACTGCTACTTTGAGATTATTCCTGATGGTGTTTTTTTAAAATTTACCATCACTCTGAGATTCTTCTTGTATATAGAGTTTGTAGAAATCATCTTTATTTTAAGTCAAGGACATACAAGTTTCCTTCAGATTTCTAACTGTAGCCATCAGTTACATTAGTAACAGCCTTATTTAAGGCTCTTATTTCAGTCATAGAAAAACAAAACAGAATTCTGAATAGGTAGAAGAGTTCCATGTACTCTGAACTGCCCTTGTGAAGTTTCTGCCATGATTCATTGAGGAAAATAGAATAAGAATATCATGTACTAGGGTACACATGGAGTATAAAGTATATCAAGAGTCCTTCAATTATTATGTTGCTTATTTAATTTTATGTAAACATAGAAGGTGGCCCATGTCACATAAAGATTTTACCTTAAACTTGCGTGACATTAAAAATTTTTTTAAACTTGGGTTTATGTAACTCGGACAATACTTAAGAAAACAGAAGTCTAATCCAGAGAACAGCTAATGGTTGGACTTAACTATCTTTAATATAACTTTTATATTTCAGAAATCTATTTAGACCAGATAAATTCATGCTTCATATATAAAATAAGAAAGAACTTAAAAAGTATACGAAGCCCAATAGTCATTATATATACTTGTGGATATTTTATTTAGTATCTCAGTTTTAGAGATACTAATTTGAAAATACCAGGTATGCATAATACTTCTCAATGACTATTTTAACCAAAATACCTAACTAAAAGGAAGTTACACTAGCCCTGGCTTGTGTGGCTCAGTGGATTGAGTGCTGGCCTGTGAACTGAAAGGTTTCCAGTTCAATTCCCAGTCAGGGTACCTGCCTGGGCTGCAAGCCCAGTCCCCAGTTGGGGGCCTTATGAGAGGCAACCGGTATATCTCATACAGTGATGTTTCTCTCCTTCTCTTAAAAAAAAAAAAATCTACACTGGATGTGAACTGGCAATATAAAAAGGTAAAATAGCAGATTAGATCAATCCTTTTAATTCTAGGACTAATGATCTTAGCATCCTGAAGGGAAAAGAGCAAGTGCCTTGACCGGAGGACACTACCAAAGGGCTAACATCTGCGCTTTACACAGGGAAGCCCC
This sequence comes from Macrotus californicus, assembly GCA_007922815.1. NCBI lineage: Eukaryota > Metazoa > Chordata > Mammalia > Chiroptera > Phyllostomidae > Macrotus > Macrotus californicus. The sequence goes on along the minus strand of VMDR010009892.1, from coordinate 5,186 downwards.
ATCCACCATCACCATGCCCTTTTCTATATTAAGTGGCACACCACTCCTAAATAAAAAGAATCATTCTGCTGACCCAGCTTGGAGTGTTTATACAGTGTAGAAATATGTGTCTTGGCTCATAATCCCTTTCTCTTTTTAAAGAAACCCTGTAAGCACAGTTTCATCTTAGAATATTCTAACTCAGAGAGGAAAACTTTTGAACTAGTACCAAGTTAATTCCACGGGTTTAGCCTAGTTTCAGCAAATGCTGCAGGCACATTACAGCAGAGATAACATAAGGCCAAAGCCTTTCAGTTTGCTCATTATCGACGGCCACAGTGAAACGACTCTAGACATGCAAACCATCCACCTACTGGTCTGCCGTGGTCTCCGGGCTTCCCGGGCTTCCCACTCGGTCCTGTGGCTCCCGGAGAGCCTGGGGTTCCCTGCAACACACAGGTCAGGAAGGAGAATGTCATGATGAAAGAAAACTCCCATCTAAAGTAAACTAATAGAGTGGCCAGCTTTAAAAGCTTTGAAATGAAACAGTATATAATCACATATTAAAGAAGAGTAAAACTGAATTTTAAGTTAGCATAAAGGAAAAAAATATTGAAAATTCCCATTCAATCTTTATGGACTGTATAGTTCTAAAATATATTTTTAGACCATTTGAAAAATATATACATATATAATCAGTTTTACAATTCACAGACTGTGATCTCAGTAATTGGTTACAAAGTGAATCTGCAGAAAGCAATTCCTGTTTTTCAGTTTATTACTATTACATAACCAGACAACCCATCAAAAGACAGGAGTGAAAATTTTGGCTGGGGAAGAAAGTAAGAAGGTAGCCAGTTTTCTGCTAAATTGGGCATCACTGTGGCAGAGTATTCCCTTGTCTACTGAAAATTGCACCCTCAGCCTAGAAATTCACTTTTTCTTTGGTTCACTCTCCACACTTCATTCTCTTCTGTCATACCAGCACCCTTTACCCCATCAAAACCATACGAATTTCTTCTTTCTTTTAACACAGCTTCAAGACATTTAGCCATATTTTAATAGAATATTTATAATATCTACTAACCAATACATTATGTTCTAAAGCCTAAAATTCCCTTAAAATGAAATAATCAGATTTGGTAAAATAATTAATTCTTCATCAATTAAGCAAATTTTAAGCTCTCTAGTAAATACTTCAAATGAAAGTTTGCTATACATTTAAACTCTCCTTTACCTGAAAATATATATATTAAAAATAAGATTATTTTAACATATGCTATTAAATATTCATACCCTACCATAAGATATGAAAAACATCCATCATCTCAGACAATTTAATTGTGATCTCACCTGGATGGAGGTATACAGACACCACTTTCAAAATCATTGGCTTCAATATTTTCCCCAAAGATCTTAATTAGAAACCCCATTTAGGTAAAACTTACTTCCTCAGAATGAACTAATAACCATTCAGTAATAAATATCCTTAAAATTCAAATGTTATAGGCCACAGATTCTTAAAATTGTATAACAGGAAGTAACCAGTACCATCACAAAATCCCACCACTCAACGTGGGGATGGATGAACTAAGGCACTAACAGCTCGTGGCCACATTTTTGGGGATATTTTCTTATTTTTCAAATATAACTTGATTAAACCAAAAAAATCCCTGAATTTTAACCACCTGTTTTTTCTAGCTCATTTTGATGTGTGAAAAGAAAAACAAATGACAACCCCAACAGTGCACCCACAGCACAGTGGGAATGCACCTCGAAAGCCGGTAAGCAGGCTCCTCTCTAGCAAAACGGGGCAGCAGGATAAGGATGTAACCCATTCTGTTCTTACCGGTGGCCCAGGTGGACCCCTGGGTCCCATTGCACCATCTTTTCCAGTAAAGCCCTATTGTAAAAATAAAATTAATTACGTTAGTGAGATAATGACCAAGTGAAAAGGAAAAATGCTAAACAGGTTGTTAAGTATGAAGGGTGAAGGATTTAACCCAATCTGCTATTTACAGGTAACCTTGCAATATAAAGACAAATGTACAAAAAATCAAAAATTTCCAATTTAACTTAATGCCTTTTACTGATAATTAATTTCTATACTCATTCATTTATGTAGTTATAAATAAAATTAGTTTGAGTCAAACTAGTCTTCTGCAAAGAAGGCATTCCTTTCTTGAAGATACTATCTTTTGCTTTTGTGAGAGTGTGAAGAAGTCTAAAAGAAAACTAATCCTTTCTACTGAAAATCCACGACCACAAACTGGCCCAGGAAGGATCAAAGTAGGACGAAAGAAATGTTGCTGAGAAAAGCATGTGGTCTCATAAAAGAGGAAGGCGAAGCCAAGCACCTGATTAGAAAACTCCCTTGCTCATTCCCTAAGCATCAGCCAGACAGCCAGGGCCAGGCTATTGATGTCTCCACTCCTGACGAATTTCTCTCTTCCATGCCGCAGAAAGAGGCAACGGTGTCTTAACCACCTGCCACTCAAAACAAAGGAAGTCCTCAAATCCTCAATTAATTTTTTAGGGGCCCCTCTCTCCTCATCTCACAGAGAAGGCCAGGCCTGTACCAGTGTCTGGCTCACTGGGAAGGAGGGATCTGTCCCAGGAGCACAGCGCATCTCCACACAAGCCCAGTCTTTGGCTCTGGAGCCCCATCTCCATCCAGTGCCAAGTGACCTCTGCCTGGAATGAGTCACCCTGCTACCCAGTTAGCATTCATCCCAACAGCAGGTCTCTGAAATCCAGCCTAGGACTTCTGAGTCAGATCATTTTTTATGGTTGTTGCATTCCTCTGTCAAAGGACATTTTTGTCTCATTTTCTGCAGAGAATGAGTGATAATTTCATCCATATTCCTGGATTCTAGCAAAAATCAAGAACATTTGGATCACTGCCTGAATGAAGTATCTATGCTTCCATTGATTTTACAACAGGAAGTTTAAATTGTTTCTTTAAAATTGTGTTAAAAATATTCCACCCCCACAAAAACATTTTTTTCCAGAAAATTATAGAGATAAAAATTTCAGATTGTTTTCTGGAAGATCTAAGCCTGCTTAATTAAAAACAGACTCCAGGTTCATCTGATGCAACATCAACACTGCTTCTGAGAGCCACTTCAGAAGCAGAAACGCACTGGTAGTATCATTGTTTGGACAGTTTGAATGGATTTCCTTCCATCGGAGTTTCTCCAAATGCTATATAGGACACTTTTTTTTAGGTCACTATCATATTTCTAAATAAAACTCCTTCAGTCAGCCTAAGAACATTTCATTTTTTTCTGGCTTTACTGAGGTATAACTGACAAAAAATGCACATTGCTTGTGGTGTACAAGATGATGTTTTGATCTATGTAGACATCGTGAAGTAATTACCAAAATCAAGACAATCACCATAATCATAATTATATCCATCTCCTCATATAGTTATTTTTTCAGTGTGCTGAAAACACTTAAGATCTTCTCTATTAACAAATTTCAAGAAAAATGTAGTATTATTAACTACAGTCACTACATGATTATATATTTTAGATCTCCAGAACTTATACATTCTGCATAACTGAAACTTGGTACCCTTGACCAATACCTTCCCATTGCCCCCTCCCATCTGCCCCCGGCAACCACCATTCTGCTCTCTGCTGCCCTGAGTTCGACCTTTTTAGATTCCATACATAAATGAGATTATTCAGTATTTGTCTTTTTGTGCTGGCTTATTTCACTCAGCATAATGTCCTCCAGGTTCATCTGTGTTGCAAACGACAGGACTTTCCTATTTTGGGAGACTGAGTAGCATTCTGTGCTCTCCACCTGTCACATTTTCTTTGTCCACTCACCTAACAGGGGACACTTCGGTCTGATCAACCATTTTCTTTTTGGAGAAACATATATTTAGTTGGTGTGAGGAGAATTTTATTCTGATATCTTCCAAAGGGCCACCCACTGAGGCATCTGCAGAACTTTGTGCTATAAGTTTACTCTCTATTTTCAAAGCTGTGGCAGATATTGTGAGGGGCGCTGAGGAAACATGGTTGTCTTCATAGACACATGTGTTTTACATGCTTGTACACGCGGTTCTTTTGTTACTTTCTAACACCCCCCAAAGCTGTGTCTCGTTTTGAAAAAAATCGTCTATGCTGAAGACGACACTTGCATTCTGTTTCTACCAACTCCACCTTGGTAACCAACAGTCTTCCTTCCCCACCAAGGTCCTCGAGTTTGCTCTCCTGCGCTTTTTTCTCTTCCACCACAGGGTGAGTTTCTTCCTTCACTTTCTTTTCTTTATTTTCCCACTAAGATGCCTATACCCAGAGGCTACCTAACTTTCCAAGTGATGGCCCATCAGCACCATACCCTCAGTGTTAGTGGTAGGAAACTCAGCGGTGGGTAGTGCACAAGGCTGAGAGGAAAACAGAATGATTTTTCTGAAGTCTCCTCCCCCTGGGCGACCCGGGTGGCCTCAGCACAAAGCTGGATTCTCAAATTAGAATTCGACAGTGGAAAAGCACAGTCCTTCCACTGCCTCATTTTTCAGAGAAGCAGTGAGAGTGCTGATGGCTGCCTGGCTGCCAGTTCAAAATGAGCACGTGGACGGCGCTCGCAGGGGCACCCGGCCTGGCTGCGTGAAACCACATTGGGTGGACCTGAGGGGCCCAACGAGGGCTTCCGTGGTAGCGACAGCAGTGAGTCATCCATCATCGCTTCTTGCTTGTGGTATTTTGGGGTTTGTTTTCTAACTGAATAGACTGACTTTCGCAATCTCACTATTTTCCTTTATTGTGAAATAAGAATGCAAAACAACTAAGTCCATTTCAAGAGTCATTAAAAAAAACCCTGTGGTACATTTACATGATGGAATACTACACAGCAGAAAGAAAGAAGGAGCTCCTACCCTTTGCGACAGCATGGATGGAACTGGAGAACATTATGCTAAGTGAAATAAGCCAGGCAGTGAGGGACAAATACCATATGATCTCACCTATGAGTGGAACCTAATCAACAAAACAAACAAGCAAGCAAAATAGAACCAGAGACATTGAAATAAAGAACAAACTGACAGTAACCAGAGGGGAGGTGGGAGGGGATAATGGGGGAACAGGGTGTCAGGAACATGTATAAAGGACCCATGGACAAAGCCAAAGGGGAGTAGGATCAAGGGTGAGAAAGAGGATGGCGGGGGGGGGGGGGGGGGGGGGGGGGGGGAG
>VMDR010009891.1:0-32195 GCA_007922815.1 Macrotus californicus | reverse complement strand
GACAGGGCTGAGGAGAAGGAAGAGAAGAAGCACCTGCAGTTTCCGTTGGAGGGACCAGGATGAGCAAAAACCGACAACCGTCCCCATCCCCGCTGAGCCACCATGGCTGTGGCCTGGTTCCTGCAAGGCCCTCCTTCCGGCTTCCGCTCCAGTCCCTGCGGTGGCTCCTGTCTCACTGAGACTAAACCAAAGGCTCCCTGTGACCTGCATTGCCCCGTCTGGTCTGGACCCGTCCAGGTCTGCTCTCACCTCCTCCCACTCTCCCTGCACTCAGTCCCTCCACCCACACCTGCCTCTCGGGTTCCTTGAAACTGCCAGACATGCTGCTGCCTGGGGCCCTGGGCAGGTGTTCCTCCTGCTTCCTGGCTGCTCATCCCTCCCTTGACCGGTTGCCACCTTTTCATGGAAGCCTTCCCTCAGCGTTCTAGTCACATCGCAGCTCCCCTGCCTCTAGCCCTCCATACAAACTTCCCCTGATTAATTTTCCTACAGCACTATCACCATCTGATATAACAGTTTAATTAATTATTTTATTCTTGGCTTTAGTTAATTGCTTTATAGGTTGCTCTATACTTTTCTACAATGTGAACCCTTTTAGGGTTCAAGCATTTAGGATTTCAAGCATTCTGTTCTCTGATTTATCTCTTGTTTCTTGAAAAGCACCTTGAACATTGTGATCCTTGCTAAGTGTTTGTTGAATGACTTTATGAAGGTCTGTAGATAGAGACTTTCCCTGCTCTGTGCTTGGAAAATCCCATGTGCAGAAGGAAGGGCTTCAGCATCAGCACCACCAGGTGCACACAGCCCCCTGCCCCCACCACTGTCCACGGTGTATGATCGTTCTGAACATAGAAACATAGCTGCAGCATCAGAACCACAACAGGGAATAAATGATCAGATTTACCCTCAGAGAAAAGACTCCTATTCCTGGGACATGAGACTCTATGATGCTCCCCTGTGATGAGGGGAGAGACCTCAGCTCAGCTGTAGCCTGAGCCCCTCAGGGCCCAGCCCCTCCCCCAGCCCCACTCAGGCTCCCAACTGTCTGCTGAGGGTCCTGCGTCCACCGGCTGGGCTCCCAGAGGGCAGGGAGCTGACCTGGAATGAAAATCACAGAGTCCCTCTCCTGGCCCAGCAGGGTGTTGTTGACTGAACAGGATGCATTCCTCACAGAGCTGTCCTCGATGATCACAGTCATGGTGACCTTGTAGAGGCCGTCTGTGTCCTCGGTGTAAGTTTCCTCCAGGGCGGGCATGATCTCACCATAGGGGCCCCTCCACATTGCGCGGGGCTCTGGGTACCACCCTCTGGAAGTGCACTCCAGCCAGACGCCCCAATCCTCCTGGCCCTTCATTTCAATGAGAGGCTTGGACCCTATACCTGGGAACAGACAAATGTGTCTAAAATGTCTGATTTCACTGCAAGTTACTGGCAAGGACCCTTAGAGATCTCTGAGAAGTAGCCTGAGCATAATCCGTGGGGTTGAACCTCCTCCCCTGCTCACGGCTCCCGCTGAGCTCAGTGTGCTTCTCAAGACTGGATGCCCACAGCTCAGCAGGACAACCCACTCATTTGGCCCTCGGGCAGGAGGAAACCACTCCACCAGGTTAGAGGGGATCCTAGACAAATATTTGCTAAACTGTGGGGGGCCTGAAGTGCAGAGAGAAACTATCCCCAAGGGTCACACTGTAAAAAAGCCACCAAACGAACAGAACAATGACAGTGCACCTGCCACCATCAGGCGCATGATGGCCTCGTCGTAGGATCTGCCTCGTTGGAAATAACAGTGGTAGATGCCGTTGTCATGGGCTGTGACGTTGTGAATGACCAGGGCCACCTTCCCATGGCTAATGTCTTCGCTCACAAAAGTTGTTCGTCCTTGGTACTGCTGCATCTGCTCCTCTGTCCTCTCACGCTGGCCCTTGTACACCAGCACGGCGTGTGAGAACTGAGACCGGAACCAGCGCACCTCCATGTCCTCAGCACTTTGCTCAGGGGACAGGTGGCAGTGTAACACGGTGTCTTCTCCCACCATGGCCAGGATGGGTTCAGATGGACCCACCACAGTAAACTGGGCTGTTCAACAAAGGGGCAGAATCAGGCCAGGCACCAGCTGTCCCACATCTAAGGCAGGAAAGGAAGTGGCCATTCCAGGGGACAGACCAGGGGTTCCTGGGCTAAGGATTATGGGAATCCAGCTCTGGCTGGTCAGAGCAAGAGATGCCAGCACCTCTGGAGCAGAACACAGAGGAGCAGACCCTGGGCACACAGAGCTTTTCTCCTGTTCCCAGGCCAGCTGGACACCTGGAGGACAGTTCAACCTGGAGCTGTCCAACAGGCAGCCACCAGCTCGTCCGCACTGACACACATGGTCCAGGTAAGATACACAGAAACGATGTGAAACTTTGGAATTAAATAGCATTAAATGTTTCATTAATCATTTACTTTAACTAAAAGTTTGAATGATGGTGTTTTGGTTATTTGGGATTATCTGCCTTTCTGTGGGCGGCGCTGGTTTGATCTGAGCGAACATGTGCGCAGTGAGGAAGGAGTGTGGAGTTTTCTTTCTGAGTCAACAGGAGCCCAGCCTGTCCCCTACCTGAGACCAGAGCAGACAAGCCGAGGATGGGGAAGAAGAGCAGCGAGACAGGCAGGGAGACGTGGAGGGAAGCAGCCGGCTCCATAGCACCAAAGACCAGTCACCAGGTAGGGGCTGGGGGACAGACCGAAGGCCTAGAGGCGCAGACGTGAAGAATCGCAGGGAGTCTTGGCATCACAGTCCTGACCTACGTGAACGTCCCTGTGACACAGGTTGCTGCTAGGAGAGCACCCACTTATATCCTGGGCATCACCTTTCTCCTTGGGTTCAGGCCTCTCCCAGCACACTGACTATGCACATTCCATGGAGTGAGCCAAAGATCGGCTATCCGCCCCGCTCCGCTAACTTCTGGGGCCAGAATCCAGGCTCTGCTGTTGTCACCTGATATCCTTCCACCCCTCATCCTCCTCCTGCCAGCATCTCCCCTGGGGCCCCAGGTGGGGTAGATGCGGAGCCCCTAGGAAGCCCCACTCCGGGGACCCTCCCCACTCCCCGCACCAGGTCATTCCCCGCCCTCCAGCCCACAGCTCAGCGCCCCTCCGGTCCCACCTGCCCGAGTTCACTCCGGTGTCTCCTTTCCTCCAAGGATGCTCAGAGGCGACCTCCGGTTGTCCTTCCCTAACCGGCCCTTGGGTACAGTCACAACTGGAGAGTCAACGGTGCAGAAAGAGAAGGAAATTCTCCACCTCTCCCAATAGTGCCTGTGTGATGCTGGGGACCTGCGCCTTCTGTGACCAGAGTCCCAAGATTTCCAGTGACCGTTCGGAGTCCAGGATTGGTCGGTGGTGGGCCAGCCAGCCAATGGCGTCCCCGAGTCCAGTCCTCACCAGTTGCTAGGTAGGATACACAGATAATACATACGCATTAAACTGGTGCAACTGGGAATACCAGCCTTTTGAGATTATCTGGTATTTTACTTTCCTTTTCTCTTTTCAGAGACAATGCAGTTTTTTGCAGTCTTGCAATTGCCTGCGTATTGTGGCAATTGAGAGCCATGCTGGACTTCCACCTACAGAAATGTGAGATAATAAATGTGTGTTCTATTAGTCCATGAAATTTGTGGGTATTTATCCCAGCAGCAATACAAAAGCATTACAATAAGGATTTTGTGAAAATGTTTCAATGAAGTAAACTGTGAATCTGTGGTGAGTTAATTGTGGGGGTTTAAAATCTATAAGTACAGCTGAAGAGTGAAGATTTTTGGCAGATTCATTTAACAAATGATAAGTGACAACCACATGTGGGTGGAGTGGACACATGGTGAACAACCATAGTGATGACGATGTGACCTTTACCCCACTGTCCGGAATTCATTTTTGGGGCATTTTTAATCAACATTTCTTCTCCACATTCTCCCTGCACACCCCAACACACCACTGTTTCTGGTCCCCCACAACCACCTCCCAGAAATGTCTCCCTGATGTGAAGCTCTCACAGCCCAGCATACAGCACTCCCGGTCAAATCTCTCGGGGTTGTCTGGCAGGTTCTGCCATGCGTCTGTCTGCCCACTGCAGGCTCCTCTGGTCCTCAGAAATAAGGAGGGTGGGGTGCTTGGTGTCCTGATCCAGAAGCACCCCCACTGCAGAGACTTTGGGTGGGCTCAGGCATGTTTCCTGGACCTTACAGCCTCAGCCTTCAATGCCTGGGTCTGAGCAGGAAGTCAAGCCCAGTGTTTGAGGTCCCCAGCCCACCTTGAATGTTTCCCTCAGCCATGTCAAGAGAATGTCAAGAGAACCTGCAAGGGTCTTGTGATCAGTGAGGAAGGGGAGGAAGAGGTGGGCTGGGGTTGACTTTTTCCTGTTTGTCTCCCCACAATGTCTGCACCCACCTGTGCTATATGGTCACATGGATTAAATGTCAGCCCTGGCTCTACCCCCTGACTGGATGTCGTCCTTTTCTGCACAGTCTCATTTTCCATAGACACCAGCTACGTAATATGGGTGGAATAAGACAAAGTCAGTGGTATATTGAGCCCAAGGTGGGCACGGAGGAAGTGTCTGGTGTGATAACAAACACCATGTCCCTCCTGTGCTTGGGGCCAGGCTGGGGCCCCATGTGCTCTGGGGTTCACTCCCCACCTGTCCCCATCCCCTCTGGCCCCAGGAGTCAGTCCTCCATGGACAGCATCCTGGGCTTACTGGACCCTGGTTACCACTGAGTTTGGTCAAGGAGAGGTGGAGGCTGAAGATGGGAAGGAGGAAGGAAAGGGAGCACAGCACTGATCCCCACATCCCCCCAGGGAGATGCTCCACCACAGCACACCTCCCCCCAGGCAGCCTCTCCCTGAGCCCCAGCTGCTTCCTCCAGGCTCCAGTGACTCCTGCCTGTCCCTCTGCCCTCAGTCCAGGGGTGGTGACAGCTCCCACTGTTGTGAGCCCTGGGGCCCCATTCATCCTTGTTGGTTCCCTTCACGCCACCTAGCCTGTGGCTGTGAACAAATCCAACTCTATGTCTGTGTCAAGGATTTCTTTCACCTTTTCATGCTATGACCTTTGACCCACCTCACTGTCCTTAGCCAGCACACCAAAGCCTCTAGGTGACAATTATCCATGTTCCTTAAACACAGCCAGGAGCAATTTTGTCAGTAACAGCTAGAGTGACAGGAGCACCAGGTCAACTCCACACTGGTGATCGTATGGATTATAAAGGATCACCTGTCACAAGACCACCAGGAGGTGTGGCTGCTGCTGCCACATTCTTTGCCCCTTTTCCTGTCAGCCATCAGTGCCCAAGTTACAGTGTAAAAAAGTACTGTAAGGTGTCTGTTGTCACTGAATAATCTGTGCAGGTGGCCAGGTCATCTGTCCTCTCTGACCCTGCACCCCTGGCAGTGAATCTCCCTACAGCACAGTCTGTTCCAGTCTGAGGAGTTGCTGTATCATTTTTAGGTCTTGTGACACCTTCTCCTCACTGTGGTCATTACTGCCAGACAAACACCCACTTTAAACAGGCTGTGTGTTTCCTGTGGGTGTTCTGACCACCACACAGTCATCACCTCACTCAGTCCTTGTCCCAACCCTCACAGAGCAGGAATGACTGTGGGACATGCCATAACTCGAGGACACACAGCAGCAGGAGGGGCAGGAGCTTGGTCATGTCACACCCTCACTGTCCCTGTAGCCCCTTCCTCTAGCCCCACCCTTCCTGCCTCTTCCTCCCACAGAGACCTGTGGACTCCAGGACAGCTGCTGTACCTGGTCCCTGGTCTCTCAGCAGATGGACATACCTTTGAGACCGTGGCCTCAGGTCACCCTCCTAGAACCTTTCCAGTCAAGATTTGGAGAGGAAAGAGGGAGCAGGGGCCCTTGGGGTTGTCCTGGGGACACAGACTGATCCACTCACCAGGTTGGAAGAGGGCTGTCTTCCATGCTGGAAGGAAGGGGACACAGACAAGGAAAGGTCATTATTTCTGTTCTCCCCCCACCCATTGTCCTCACTGAGCCCCTTCTCTCTCCTCTCCTCAGTCTGTTTCAACATTTACTTTCCTCATCTACAGCTCTGCAGACCAGGCAAAAACCCCTCCCAGTGTTGGGCTTCCCTCCATCACCCTGGGGCCACAAGGCACATGACAAGGCTTCGCCTGGGTGTGGGCATGTGTGTCAGCAGGGTGAGGGGACAATGTATCTGGAAGGTCCTCTCTGAGTGTCCAGAAAAGCCGGGGTGGTTTGCCCACACAAAATGAGCCTCTGAGCTGGATGTGATTATTCCTCACCCAGCAGAGAAATGGTTAAATTACTTCACACACAGGTGCCAGGAAACCAGAGAGCATCAGGCTCACTCACCTGCATAGACCTGAGACTGCTCCCCACCTGCAACGGGACAGGCAGAGAGCCACCTGAACTATCATTTCTGATTTGGATCCTTCCTGTTCCTTCTGCTCTCCTGTTGTCTTCCTGTTTGCCCACCTGCCCTCCCCGCCCCTCCCTCTGCCCGTTCTCTCTTCAGCTCCCTCTCCTCTTTCCATCAGCTGCAGCTCGTGACCCCGCAGGCGCCCTGCAGGGGCTGTCCCATTGTCACCGCACATCCGTTTTGTATGTTTCTAGACAGCAGTCACCCTCATCCAGGGTTTCACTTTCCAAAGTTTCCGTTACCTTCTGTCAACCCTCGTAGGAAAGTGTTAAATGGAAAATTCCAGAAATAAACAATTCATTAGTTTTGAATTTCACATCACTCTGAGCAGCATCATGAGATCTTGTACCGTCTGCACCCTCCTGCGCCGCCCTGCGCCTTCACGCACCAACCCTTAGTCCGACTCATCTACCCTGGGGAACGCCCCCTCTTAGTCACTGAGGAACATGTCTGTGACAGATGGAGTGTCGCGATATTACAGCGCTGGTGGTCAAGTCACCCTTATTTTACTTAATAACGGCCCCAAAGCACAAGCGCGTTGACGCTGCCATGCTGGTGTGCCAGCGTTCGGTTTATTCGAGCCAAACTGACAGCGTGGGCTAGGGGAGTAAGATCTCAAATGCTCCCGAGGATAGACTTTGCAGCTTATTTTATGCATTTGAAATGAAGGAGGGGCCATATTTGGTTTACTTTTTCCCCCTCTTATTTTAAAAAAGAATAATTCTAACGTCTGAAATAAGCCAATGTAATTGTTTGTCAACATCAACCACTCCATCTGTGGAAGAAATTAACTACTGGCAAGTGGAAGTTTCACCACCATCTCTCCTGAACCAGGCTGGCGATGTGAGAATGCATGTAAGAATTTCAGCAAACTTTGTAGTAGTAACTACACCAGCGTTTGAGAGAGAGAGAAAGAGAGAGAGGTCCCTGTGTGCCGGGTAGGCATCTTTCTAAGCACACTGTGTATGTAAACTCACAGCAAGCCTATGGGGTCGGTGAGGAAAGTACAAATTCCAGTCTTCACTCAACAAATGGTCGCCTTGAATTCTCTGGCAGCACCAGCCCTGCAGACTCATCCTTTCTGAGCGGCTGAGGGTCCTCTTCAGCCCTTGGTTGTTTGTTTTCCCAAAGCCCAGACTGCCCGCCTCCAACAAGCCCCTCCCCCAGGTCCCTAGCCTTCCCCGCTCTGCTCCTGAGCGACTGCCAAAAACAACAGAAGTCCTCAAAGGGTCTTTTTTTTTTTTTTATATACAAATAGGGAGAAAACTTGGTAAGAAAAGGAATGAAGTAGAATCGGAAGAAGTGCAAATAGAAGCGAGTTGGAGGCAGAGAGAAGCAGGGATTGGCTGGAGGGGGAGCTAGGCGTGAGTTCATCCGGCTACGTGGCTCGCACCAAACACCAAAAACTAACCCCATGGACCAGGTGGACAGATTTGAGAAGCCCAAGCCCTAGAGGACCTCGTGGCGCAACGGTAGCGCGTCTGACTCCAGATCAGAAGGTTGCGTGTTCAAATCACGTCGGGGTCAGTTGTGTTTCTTTTCGTTTTTCACTGCCTTGGGATGGGGAGCGTTGGTCTGTAAAGTCAAATCCTGTGCAGAAAGAGCCGTGCCTTCCCTCCTTTCTCTGAGCTTGGATGCCCTCCTTAAACATCCTAACAAAGTGAGTAAATAAGCAAGAATGCATAACATACAAGATTGTTATTGTATTTGAAGGACTTCTTTCTGGATCCATAGAGAATTTCTGTACTCTTTTATTGCAAACATTCCGAATTTCACTCGTCACCAGCTCGTCCAGCCCTCCCGGGCTTCCCTCCACACTCCTGTGCTGGAGGACCCTGTCTTCCACGGTCTTCCGACCCAGACCTCAGACCCGTCGGGGCGCCTGCTGCGCAGCTGCATCAGCCCCTCCATGCCGGAGAGGTAACACAGCAAGCAGAAACCCCCACCCGCAAACTGAGATTATAGGGGATAAACTACTACACTAGAAAGTTAATCCTCTGGGCTAGAAGTTCCCGGGACACTATGTTTAAAAAACTCTATGTTTTTTTTTAAAGTGCAGAAATGTGCCGTTTTTTCCTCACCTGGGCCTCAAGAATCCGCCCCTCCCCCAGCAGATTATGAACATTACAGCATGGAAAAAAGGGAAGGCACGTTTATTTCATCAGAGTTTACTATTGGTATAATTTAGAATAACTTTAAAACGGCGTTTGGGATGTCAACGGACATCTTGTTACAGATGCAATGCACACACTCACACAGTAACAGGTGTAGCTCACCACGCCTTCGTGCTTTCCCTGTTTCTTATTAACTCTTTTCTTAGAAGTTAGTTCAAGTCCACCGCTATCGTATTACAGATCACCAATCTGGAAAAAGAGGAAAAATAAAACAGTTAGTTCTGAAAGTTGGATAAAGACCCAAGGTGGCGGGGGGAGTCAAATAAAAACAATCTAAATATTAACTACAAGAGCTGCGCTTATAGCAGCAGAGTGGCGCAGCAGGAGCGTGCTGGGCGCATAACCCAGAGGTCCATAGGCCGAAGCCATTCTCTGTCAGGTTGTCTTTATGTTTCTCCTCCAGAATAGATCGGCCTCAACACGAGGCTCCTCTTACAGTTACCATGGGGACCATTAATTAGAACAGGGAGCCAAGAGAGAACTGTTACCTTTGGTTACAAGTCATAAATCTTGTGAAATGTCTGAGTCTTTAAATTACGTGTATGTACTTTGTGTCTTATTGTTTACACTCTTACAGATGCCCCTACCTTCCCTCCTCCCCAACCCTGCCCTCACCATCCTCCCTTTCCTTTGACCATCCCCACACTGTTGTCTGTGTCTGTGGGTGGAGCATATATCTTTCTTGGCTAATCCCTTCACCTTCTTTCATCCAGTCTCCCCTCCCCACTTTTTACCTTTATATAAAAAGGCTAACAACCTTTTTACATAAAAGAAAAACCTAACAAAATTGGCTATCTTACTATGTGTATATCTTCTTTAGTGAAGTGTCAATAAATCTTTGCCCCCCTTTTAAGCATATGAAAATGTCATGAGAGAAATGCAAATGAAAACAACAATGAGATACCAGACTCACCTATTAGGATGTCCAAAATCCAAAACACTAGCAACATCAAGTGCTTTGAGGATGTGGAGCAACAGAAACCTTCAGTTATTGTTGGTGGGAAGGTAAACTGGTGCAGCCACTGGGAAGACAGTTTGGTGGTTTCCCAGAAAAGTAAACAACCTCTTACCACAAGATCCAGCTATTGCACTCCTTGTCATTTACACAAAGGACTTGAAATTTATGTGCATACAGAACCCTGCCCACAGATGTTTAGAGCAACTTTATTCATAATAACTAAAACTTGCATGCCAGCAAATATGCTTCAGTGACGGAGAAATAAACTCGTACACCCAGACAATGGAAAACCATTCATCTTTACAAATAAGTGAGCTAACTAATCATGAAAAGATGTGGAGGGAACTTAAATGCATATTAATAAATGAAAGAAGCCAATCTGAAAGGACGCACATTGTAGGCAAAACTATGGAGACAGTAAAATGCAGGAGTGTGTGGGAGGGAGTATGAACAGATGAGCACAGAGGATTTTTGTGCAGTGAATATACTCTGCATGATGCTATAAAGATGGATATGTGTCTATACATTTGTACAAACCCATGAAATATACAACACCAAGGGTGAACTTTAATCAAAACTGTGGACTTGGAGCGATTATGATGTGTCCAAATAGGTTCATCAATTGTAGTCAATGTTCCACTCTGGTGGGGGGGACTGATAAGGGGGGAGGCTATGCATCTGTACCTTCCTCTCAGTTTTGTTGTGAACCTATGTCTGCTCTCAAAATTTAAGTTGAGAGAAACTGTTCTGAAGATTGGTCAGTTTTGAAAACAATACAATGATGTGATTTAGAGAAAATCTATGTATGTAAAAGAAGAGTTGTGAGCTATAAGCTGGAGCCTCTATTATTAACATTTTTGTCATTTTATGTAAAAGATATAAAATCAAATTTAAAAATTAAATTAAATTTAAAATATACATGACACAGAAGCCTGGGAACGAGAAGACTTTCAAAGCACATAAGCAAACAAAAACAAAAACCCAAGCCAGCAGGTGTCAAACAGGGAGTCTTCTGGTTCACAGTTAGACATGTTATCCATTGCACCACTGGCCCTCCTAAATATTGTATAAGACTTACTTACATATTTAGAAAAAGGAAGTAGTAGAATTACTTTGTTGTTCTAAATATGAGTATGTGCTGGGGGTTGCAGTTAGGGGGTTAAGGAATTAAGGAAAAAGGATTCATAGACATGGACAACAGTATGGTGATTGCAGGGTGGGGGGGGGTGGTCAGAGTGTAACAGGGACAAATGGAAATTGAAAAAATACAATAAAAATAAATAAATAAAATAGACATGTGTATATGAATTCTTTTCCTTCAACTTGCTTTTCCTCTGGCTACCAGAATTCCGAACCCGGAAACCTCAAAATTGAAACACAAGTACTGTAGGTTTCCTTTGTGGCTGGAGAGCATCTTAACATAAAAACCCACCTGCCGTAGTCGGCAGGATTCGAACCTGCTCGAGGAGAACCCAATGGATTTCTAATCCATCACTTTAACCACTCGGCACCGACTACAGGTAAAGAATATATTCGGGAACTCTTCAGCTTATAATTTATCATTTATTCTACACTCCTTCAGGATTCAGCGATAAGAAGAAAAGGCAAAGGATATTATATTACGTCCTATCAATGAAACCAGAGAAGAATCAACCAACTTTAATTCTAGCATGTGGTAAGCTGAGAATGCCACTTTGGATCTTTTCTGGAAAACAAATCAGTGACATGTTGCAATAACTTTAAATAATCTGGCAAAGATATTCCTTACAGAGAGATGCCCTACTTCTTCAAACACCTAATGCAGTGCCTGGAATATAGTAAAGGCTCAAGAAATGGCAGCTGCTATAGTCACCATCGGTTTTAAATCCAAGAATGAGGATCCATCAAAATGTTCCACGGGGAAGCCTATCTCTTGTCTCTTCATAAAGCTTAAAATATTTTAAAACAGCAGACAGAATATTTTTATTAGTATACAAGAAGGGGGATTATGTATTTCATCAGTAGGTCCATTCTATGAACAGGAGAAGACTAGGCATGATTGATAAATTCCTGCTTATGTGCTGTTGGATTGGAAACATTCTGCAGTCCAGATTTCTCTTCTGGGTTCCAGAACATACAATTGTCCTGGTTATTTCTTTTGGTATCTTTATGGACCTCTCAAAAGCAATACTTTCCAAATGGAATGCTCCATCTTTCTTCCCAAATTTGAACCTCCTCCGATAGCCCAAATTTTTTAAAGAAGCACCCAGATCAACCTCCTAATTATTTCTCTAATCTGACTTTCCCCCCCCCCCCCAAACCTTAGGCCCGTTTTCTCAGATCAGGCTGTGGAATGAATTCTCTTGGAGCTCAGATGTGAAGGATGTGTGGAAGTGAGCCCAAAGAAAGAGGGGGTTAGAATATGAGAGAAACTGCAGAAAGTTCTGTCTTGCTGGAGCACTGCTTTTTTGGAGGGGCAGCAATGAGAGATAAACACCAGAGATGCAGTTGGGGGCTGCTTATGTAGGTGGGGCTATGTCAGCATTAATGGTGTGTCCATCTGAGAATGCAAATATGCTTGTGTCTTGCCCCCTTTACTGGCACTGTGTGGCCTACAGGGAAGATCACCAATGGCACGGGAGGCCCTCACCGTGGGGCTCTATCTGTGTAACCTTCTCAGCTTCTGGGCACTCTGTCAGGGAGCCTGGGGCTCCCAGGCAAAAAGGATCTGCCCTTCTTCACTGGCCTGGTTTCCTCATGCAAACCTCTGTGTCCTTGGAGCCCTGTGCTCTTCCTCCAGGGACTTTGTTTAAGCAGAACAACTTCTGCCAACTTTTTAAAAAATTTAATTCAAACTTTCATTATGAAAAAAAATTAAACATAAAAAGTGGAAAGAATAGGGAATTATCTGTGCACCCACTACCCATATTCAACAGTTGTTAACATTTTGCCATATTACTCTTAACGTGTAAACATCTTACATACCCCAAATACTGTGGTCATAAGTAAAAAATCTAGCACTTCTTTATGAAAACATCTAACATCCAGGTCTTATTCAAGGGCCTCTGATGTGTCTTTGGAGCCAGCTTTTCTAACTAGATCCAATCGAAGTTCATTTGCTAAACTTAGTTGTACTGTTTCCTTAATGCCTTTTAATTTACAACAGTGTGCCAGCTTTGCTGCTGTTGTTTTGACATTGACTTGCTAAAAAGTCCAAGCCAATTGACTTGTAGAATGTCCCACCTCCTGGATTTTTTCTCCTTGTTCCCTCATGGCAACTTATCATTCATTCTTCTACTCTAAACTAGAAGTCTAGTACAAATAAACGACTGATTAGATGCCTGTAGCTGATTAGACTGGATTCAGGTGAAAACTTCTGGGTTGGCACCTGTACTTGATCCAGTATTTCCCAGGGCTTTTCCATTTGCGATCCTGAGTTGGCCCTTTGACACCACGAATACATTGTTTCCCGATCATCTTCTCCTAAGAAGTATAAGGTCCCCCTATTGCTGTTGCCTTGAGTCTGTCTGTGGTTTTTCTGGGGATCGCAGAGGGTGAGTTTCTAATTCTACCATTTCCGTACGTTTGTTGAAGGGGACTTTTGTCAAATTTATTGACCCTTTCCTGCCTTTCTCTGCCCCCGTCTTTCCCAGAGGTCCCCAGGAAGCTGCACAACACCTCCTTTATAACAATCTTGGGTGCTGGTGGGTGGGCGCTAAATAATGAGCAAGCAGGGAGAACTTGAGGCCCACAACGTTGTAGTTCTCAGGCTCGAGTGCGCAGGGGCCGGGGTCGAACAGCTGGTGAAACCCTCCCGGTCCCCACCCCCGAGGATCCTAGCTTTGCAGGTGGAGCGAAGGAGTGGAGGGGAAGCTTGCGCTTCTAAGAAGCGCTCAGGCAGCTATCTCTGGTCCACAGACCAGATTTTGGGTAGCGCCGCCCGGGAGAACGGACTGCGGTGATGTTACAGAGAGACAGAGAAATAGATACTTGGAGGGGGGAAAGAAACAAAGGAAGAGACATGGAGGATAAATTGCTAAGGTGAAAAAGATTTCTGACTCCAAAAAAAAGTTAAAGGAATCAACCACGAAGGGATTCGAACCCTCAATCTTCTGATCCGAAGTCAGACGCCTTATCCATTAGGCCACGTGGTCCCCTCGTGAGGGCTGGCGTGTGGGTAGAAAATTTGTTGGAATGATCTCGGAACTCTAACAGTGGTGAAGTCGTTATTGTGAGCCAAGGTGTTTCCGACGCCTCGAAAGTTGGGGCAACAAGCTGAACCGAACAGTAAAAATGCTGTAAAGTTACGGCTTGTCCAGGAGAGGACCTGGACGCTGCAGTGACTATGGGCGACAGGCTGCTTTATCTTTGGATGGGGGTCGGGCAGGAAAGAAACGCTGAGGGCTGAAGCAGGGAGGCGAAGAAGGAACCGGGTTGTTTCGTCTACCCAGGGAACCCCGGTGCAGGGCAGGCCTCCCAGGTAAAGGTTGTGGAGTAAGCACAGGACTTACTTTTGCCCACTTCAGAAATCCCACTTAAAACAACTCTGAAACATAAATTCCAATACGACAAAAAATCGAGGAGAAAACAGCAACACCGTTTGGTAATCTGGAAATCCGACCGAGGTGGGCCGGTTGGCTGGTCAGACCCGAGACAGTTGACACCCAAACAGGCCGTGGGGGCAGAGCAAAGCGGCCGCCACACTTGCACCCACACTTCGCGCTCACCCCACGCCAGGCTCAGGAGCTGTCCGCAGCGGCTCCGCCTGGAAACTGCCTGTTAGGAGCCGAATCCGGCGTCGCTCCCAAGCCCGCCCCCTCTCTAAAGAGGTGAGTAAGGTGAAATGAGGTCGTATGGGTGGGCCCTAATCCAAGATGACTGGTGTCCTTACAAAACGAGATTAGGACACAGAGACTCGGAGAGAAGACCACGTGAAGACACAGGGAGAAGGCAGCCATCTACACACCTGTTGGGAAGGTTGATCTAGGACGTCCAGCCTCCAGAAGTGTGAGAAAGTAAGTTTGTTGCCTGAGCCACCCAGTCCACGGACTCAGTTACCGCAGCCCTGGCAAACAGATACACCTGCCCCTGCCCCATCTTGGAAGGAGACTGCACGTTTACTTTCTCGAGAGAGAAAATTATCGGGTCTCTAAGCTGGTGCAGATTCTCAAACGTTTTCCCGGAGGGCCTATCCAAACACAGCCTGCTAGGCAACCCCCGACTTTGTGAACCCTTAGGCCCGGGTGTGGCCGGATTTGCATTGCTAATAGGCGCCCAGCTGACACCGAGGCTCCGGGTCCCGGAAGCACCTTTTGAGAACGACTGCAGGAAGATCACTCACGGGGCTAGTGGAAAAAGCTGAGACCAGCAAATCCAAGCTCTTTTCTTGTTGTGAACCGAATGGCACGTGCTCGCTGCAGGGACCAGAGGACCACGGACACCACTGAGCAGACCAGCCGCGTGCGCGGGGCGTCTGAGGATGGGCAGGCGGCGAGCAGGTGCGGCGAGGCCGCTGCGCAGGCCAGTGCGCTCCCGGCGGCGTCTGCTTCAGGAGAGGAGGGGTCCGGCGAACTTGCAGGAAAAGCAGTAGTGCCAGCGGCGTAGCCCTTCTTACTCTTGTTTCACTGCGGATGTAAACCCAATAGGTAGATAGTTTTCCTCAAAACAGGAAAATGTCAACGTTAGAGACCACCATGCTTTCCCACTAGGGAGCCTTTGGGTTAATATTTAATCTGGTCAATATCTTTAACAAGGAAGCATTGGCGAAGCCATGAGTATTGGGGAAAAAAAAACGATCAAATCTACCAAGAAAAAGAAATAGATCTTTACATCCTGGAAAAAAAGAAAAAGAGCAGTATTTGGGGAGAAGAAAAATTGTTCAAATCTGACTTGAGAAGAGAAAAACGGCCCTTTCTCGGTGGCCTCGTGGCGCAACGGTAGCGCGTCTGACTCCAGATCAGAAGGTTGCGTGTTCAAATCACGTCGGGGTCAACTTTAACTGCCCTTTTGTGGAGAAATGTTAAATAGTGTCCTTGCCACCAGGCAATTCTCAGCCTTCTGGCTTCCATTTGTCCTTTGAGGCTTCTTTTCGCGTCTTTTAGCCGTCGAGCACCCTCCCCTTCAAGGTAGACTCCAGCTCTGCGCTCCTGGCTTCCTGACAGCCATTTGCCCGGCTCCCTAGGACACTTTCTGCGTTCCCCTCAGCTGCATCCCCACCCCTATACCTCCGGAGCCAGGAGCCTGGCGCCACCCTGGACATCGCTTCCCAATCCAATTAGGGATTCTACTGAGTTTTCTCTCCTGCAACGTTACATCCCGTGTATCCTCTTCTCCCCACGGCCACAAAGGCCTCCTGCCATCACCGTTTCCAACTCTTCCAGGGTCTCCTCCTACTCAGTTACATCAGTGTCCTTACCATGCCTGTTTTTAAACAACAACTTGCAAATCTTATCCTCACATTCCCCTGCTTATAGCAAAACAACCAATTGTGCAGATTAACCCTCTGTCCTACGGGCCCTTCTTTCTGTTTCTCAGACGCATGTCTCTCCTTCGGAGGCAGGGCCGTTGCCCCAGCTCTCTCTTCCGTCTGGAATGCTCGCCCTGGTCCCGTGTTTGATTCAGATCCTCACCCTC
Source organism: Macrotus californicus (assembly GCA_007922815.1). Taxonomy (NCBI): domain Eukaryota; kingdom Metazoa; phylum Chordata; class Mammalia; order Chiroptera; family Phyllostomidae; genus Macrotus; species Macrotus californicus. Next base: position 16,002 of record VMDR010009891.1, on the reverse strand, counting down.
CAGTGTTCAACCAAGACCCAGCTGCTTCTGGTAGCCTTTCTTCCAGCTTCAGACAAGGCCCTTATGCCATGTGCTTCCAGGGCTTTACCTCAGCCATGTAAGCACATCCCCAAAATCAGCCACGCTCCTGCAGTGGGCTGTGGGCTGATAAAGTTTATTCCTATATGGGGACCCACGGAATGGAGGTCTCCCCAGCGGCCCAACCCACGTCCATCAGAGATCTGCATCTAAGTCAGCTTGAACTTGCCAGAAGCAGCCAAACTGACAGCAGATCCTAGTAGAAATTAGCTTTTAGTTAAAACTATTAAATTAGTCCTTCTAAGAGTCGTAGAAACACCGTTATGCAGTCATGTCCTGTGGCCTGCACGTCCAGCTGGTAGGAGAGAATATAACAATATACTTTGCTTAAGATAACAGAAGAATTCAGCCGGTTAAGCACAGAATGCACAGCTCTGCTTTATTTTTCTCTTCCTGTTCTTAAGGTAACATCGCTCACTCACAATCCCAAGATGTCTTGCAGACCTCTGTGGGCAGGAAGACCACCTGGCCACAGTCAAGAAGACTTCGCACAGGATGCAGCCAAGAGCTAAATAAATCAGAGTAAGAAAATTGTTGAAGCTTGCACAGAAATTGACCAATCAGCACAGTTCATGAACATGAATCCCTAACTCATGATCAGTCTGATATTCTGCCTTTAACCCTCTCCCCCATTGTAGTCATCAAGGAGCTCTGGGTTTTAGGTGACAGCTTCTTGTTCTCCTTGTGTGGCACCCTGCAGTGACGCTGCTCTAATTCCTCCACTGCAGTCCTGCCTGTTCAGTGTTTGCCTCCACTGTGTGCCGCACCACCCAGATATCAGGGAAAGCTGACACTAATTGCAACCCTTCCACTAGCTCACCATGCCCTGTAAAGGAAGAGCTATTTGGGAAGTGCTAACCCAGGCAGAGAAGCCCCAATAGTGTTCTGATTAGGGGACAAAGGCAAGGGGTATTTATGAGAAAGGGAAGGGGAACAATGACTTCATTAGAAGGAAAGCTGTTGCTATTTGTGCAGATAACACCCCAACATAACAAACATAACGTAACATAACACAGTGATGTTATTTTAAAGAATGTTTTAAATTTTCAGTCCAGTAGCCATAATATCTGCTTTCTTGTTATCCTTGCAAAAACAATTTTTTATTTTTATTTTTTTGCGGGGCACAAGGTTGCTTTAGGCCCAGTGTAAAGGGTATTTCTCCCTGTCTTAACATCCAAAGGGTTGAGATATAAAGAGAGCAAGGCAGTTCCTCTGGGACAACAGCTTGGGCTCCCCTTTATTGTTATTTTTATTTTACAAAATGTAAATGTCTCTTACAAAAAGGTAACTTCCACTTGATTTTTAGATCTTCCGTGTCTGCTGTTTCTAAAATATAATCGCCCTAAAATAATCCTTTTGTCCCAGAGGCATATTTGGGGATGGTAAGTTCTGCTCCCCTTCCTCTGTTACTCTTCAATATTACCAGTTCCCCTGGGTCTCTCCCATGTGTACCTGCCACGTACATATTAATACACTTCTGCTATTTTTTTCTCCTGGTAATCTGTCCTTGTTGTTAGTAATCTGTCTTTTGTTACAAGGGTTCCAAGAATTTAGAATGGTAGAGGGAAACATTTTTCTTCCCTTATACACACAACTTCTCTCTCAGGAAGGAAGGTGAGAGTTGCTTCAGGGGACGGGATTTATGAAGACTGAGCTCTTTTGGAAGCCTCTGCTTTTAGGTAGATAAGGGATTTCAGAAACTCAAATGCTTTAACTCAAAATAATTTTTTTTGTCACAGTGGTTTTTCTAGATCCCTTCAGCATGATAAATGTACTGATCAAAGTGAATGAGATTTAAGAAAATTCTTGGGAGGAAAATATACATTCTCATTGCTTTAATAAGTTGCTGACAATGTAACTATACCTATATGTAAAGATCTGTAAGGCTCCACTTCTCGGTAAGCATTGGTGGTTCAGTGGTAGAATTCTCGCCTGCCACGCGGGAGGCCCGGGTTCGATTCCCGGCCAATGCATCGTCTACCTTTTTTTCCCCCTCCACTGCAAAGACATCACAATAAATATTGTAAAGAAGCTATGCTTCTGGTATTTTGGAGGGCTCAGCTGAGGGAGACCGAAGTTAACGTTCCTTTTGCAATTCCACCTTTATCAATTACGCTAATTAGCATGTGTTTGGCTTTGTGATAACCTGAAACGTCATTCTGTCAGAGCTCATTCTGTCAGAGCTCGAGTAAACTCCGATCTGAAGATTGAGCCTTTTGGAGGTGAGTTCTAATCCAATAGGATTTGGAAGTGGAGTGTAGTCACGTACAAATTTCAATGTGTTCTTTCCATTTTTAGAGGCAGTCACTGAAATATACCAACCAATCATCTAGAAGAACAATGCCAAAATTTAGTTTTTGAATAGTAATTGAATGACAAAGCGTTACATGCCAGCAGAGTGGCGCAGCGGAAGCGTGCTGGGCCCATAACCCAGAGGTCGATGGATCGAAACCATCCTCTGCTATCTGCATCTCTTTTGACTAAAGATTCATCTTTTACTGTGGAAAGGGGATTAAATCAAGATTATCACTGATTATCAGATAGGAAGGATCTGTGGACCAGTTCTGCAGGTGTATTGTTTCCAGTCTCTAACTGTGGTAAATACTATTCACTAACCTGGAGACTCTTGTGATTCAGTGTCTCAGATTTGGGGACCAGTACACCTGTTAGAGTTTGTAATGTGTATGTCATCGTCAGATTGTTATAATTGATAAAAACTTCTGTAACTGAATTCCAAACCTTGTTGTTTTTACCATGATGATAGACATTCCAGAAGAATTGCCGAACAGAAAGAGCCATGAGTAACAGGAATGGTAGTATTTGTCATGGGAATTTATCCAGTGCCAGGCTGGAGTCTCGTAGTCGTGGCCGAGTGGTTAAGGCGATGGACTTGAAATCCATTGGGGTCTCCCCGCGCAGGTTCGAATCCTGCCGACTACGCAGTTGTTTTCTTTCTTGGTACATCATCTGCTGGATCAACTATAGAAACTTGAATACACACTAAAACAACACCACAGTTTTCCCAGTTATTACTGCATCTCTCCATAAGATCACAAGTAGGTACCTCTAGTCCTTTATTGTATATGCAACACAGAAAAGAGTAAATTTAACAAAAAGTATCTTGTATTACACCTGCATTCGGTCCATTGGGAAATGAGGATAAGCACAAGAAAAGAAGTGAAAATACTTGCAGGTAAACGTTTTTCCTTAATTCCCGAAATTGCCTGGAAATACAGTTTTGATTTTGCAGGGAATGCCGTTACTCAAACCCTCTATGGACCGGAGAAAATTTCCAAGCAAAAGTGAACTCTACTCGGCTTTTTGCCTGACGGAAACGTTACATCTCCTTCTAGGAACTACAGCATCTCTAGGAGAGAAATCACCCTAAAGGAACTCACGCCACACACAGGAAACGCATTTGGAAAACAGTGCTACAAACACCTCTGTCGTCGGCCCCATGGTGTAATGGTTAGCACTCTGGACTTTGAATCCAGCGATCCGAGTTCAAATCTCGGTGGGACCTATCATGTCACTCTTTTAGTGTCTCCCTCTTCCTTCAAATCACCTTTGCACCTGGGCTGACTTAAATCCATCTCATTGTCCTGCACAACAGCACCACCATTCCACACCTGCCCTTCCTTGTCCCTTTGCCTTTGTTGGGCCACAGTCCCCTGAGATCCTGGTAAATTAGATATTCTCCTGGATTCCTAGGCATTCTTGTTTCCCATCTCACACCTCAGTTCTGGGTCTGGCTTCCATCATTCAAATACATGCACTCGGTCTGGAGAGGTTCACAGTGAGTGTGAACACAGGTGTTTGTATTTATCCTGGAGCCTCTGCTTCCTGTGATACAGCAGATTTTTTTAAGTTGATTAATATGTTTTAAACTAAGCTATAGTTCACAAAATAGTAAAAATGGCAAGCTTTGTAAGGAATATTTATAGATATTTCAACATACCTTTGAGAGGCCTCATGGTGTAATGGTTAGCACTCTGGACTTTGAAACTAGCAGTCACACTTCAAGTCTAGGTGGGACTTGCTGCCCTTGTGGTGGTGATCTTTTCTGCCTTGTTTCTCCCCTACCGCTGGTGCATCCAGTCTGTTCACATACCCTCCCCATGCATGGAGTACTGTGTGAGTCTCTAGTCTCTCCTCACACTTCTGAAAAGTGTCCTACATGTATCACCTTTGTGCTCTTGTACAATACTCCCTTTCTCTCTCTCTTTTTCAGTTTAGGGTCAAGCAGACTTTACTTAGAATTTGATTTTTCCTTTTTTCTCTCGACACCTACTCTTGCCCGGGTTCCCCAAGTCAGTGAGATCCTCAAGTTATTTGCGTGCCTAGTGTCTTCATGGTCCAGTTGTCAGAGGCCCCTCCCACAAGTCTTTTCTTCTCTGAAGTCCCCTCAAAAGGCAGCAGCCCCGATGCAAGAATATACATAAAATTTGTAGTAGAAAGCTCCCCATATAAGGACCCCATGGTCAGCATTCTGGATTCCGAATCTCTTGGGGACAAATCTCTTGGGGACATCAGCGACATCTTGGTGATTTCCCTCTGTGGGTCTGAATCACTAGCTCACCATAGAGGTGTACACTTCTGGCTGCTGATTACTTCCGCATCAACAACCAATTCGGCATAAAGCCATGGGCCATGAAGAAATTGTCTTGCATTTGAGCACTACTCCCACTTACAGCTGATGTCCCTTTTCTCCCCAGAGTTCCTCAGGTCCTGACAAGTTAGAATCCTCGCCCCAGTGAGGAAGAGTTTATACTTTACAGTCCCAAATTCAGGCCCTTCCTTTCAAGGAGCCCCTTAATGTAAAGTGTTCCATCAGCTTCTAAACGCTAACCCCTCGCTGAAGAAGCTCCTCTGTGCAGCAGCACCGCTTCCTTGACCATCTCAGAGCCTCCACTGCCCCTACCTATCATAGGCTCTGCTCACACTCCTTAACCTAATGGTTTCCTACATCGTTTTGAGGGCAAACAGATCTGTTAGTAGTACACATCAGTGCAGACCTGACTTCAAGGTACCCGTAATGTAATGACTAGCACCTGGACTTCAAATCTTCAGGGGGGTTGTCTCAGCTTTGGTGACATCGTCCTCAAGTTTTCCCAGACCAAGATTACACTCTGGTCTGTACAGACACTCCCTCAGATTTGAACTCCCCCTAGCCCTCATCAGCATTCAGTGTCTTGCTCTTTGCCTGCTAAATAACGCTAGGCCACGGGATCCTTCTGTTGAACATAAACAGTCTCACAGAACAGGAGCATCAGACAAAGTCACTCTGATTGTAATGAAAGCAGATGGAAACAGCAAACAAACAACAAAACATTTCATCATCTTGTCTAAGAACAGACAATAGTAGAAGGCCACTGTGCAAACCACAACAATACCAACCATCTTCTTTCAACTAATCTGAGGGACCACTAGTTTTACAGCTGTAGCTTCATTATATTCTTGCCTTCGTTTAGACAAAATTTATTAAGGTGCTCAATCACAGAATTATGCCCTCCCTTCCTGAAAGTGTCCAACCCAGAACAAAGGCCAGTTTTCTTGCACCCTCCCCAAATCGCCCACCATAAGACAAATGCTACAAAAAGGACTTTAAAACAAAGAGATGTAACTGGTATACAACATTTCATAAGTTTAAGCTGTATAACGTGTTGATCTGATAGTTATATATTGCAATGCCATTACCACATTAGCATCAGCTAGCATGTCCATCATATCACATACTTATATTATTGTTTTTTGTAGTGAGAACATTTAAGATATAGCCTTTTAGCAACTTTAAAGCATATAATGCAGTATTGTTGATTATAATCTGTGTGCTGTGTGTTAGATCTCCAGAAGGTATTTATCTTCTAACAGCAAGTTTTGTACTCTTTGAACCCCATTTCTCCAGTTCCCCACCTGCAAACAAGCCCCTTTTAACCACCATTCTACTCTCTGTTTCTGAGAGTTCGGCTCTTTCACATTGCACATTTTTCTTTGGAAGTGTATTTTGTCATTTTTTTTCAGGTCCATCCACATCCTGCCCTTGCCCTTTTTTCCCAGGACTGTAGTCTCTTTATTTTTCTTCCTTTATCAAAACAAGGGGGTCATTCATACTAGCAAAAGCATCACTTTCACTGGTGAGAACTTGAGAAAAAATAATGAAAAGTGCAAAGCAGGACTCTGTTGACTAAAGAAATGTAATATTTATCCAAAACCTCACCGTGGCAGACGAGGTGGCCGAGTGGTTAAGGCGATGGACTGCTAATCCATTGTGCTCTGCACGCGTGGGTTCGAATCCCATCCTCGTCGTTTAGCGCTCCACTCCGTAGTGGACGCTAGCTAGGTTTTACCGCGTATCAGGGGCTATTTTAGCGCTTTGAGAACCGCGTATTACGGTCTGTACGCAATACGTCAGAATCCCCCAGGCGGTCCAATGGTCTGTGTGGCTGCAAGTGATGCTGGCGCTTCTATTGGGTTTCACGGTCCGTGTGGCTCCAGGTGATGCTGGCACGTCTACTGCGTTTGACAACCATGACAACCCTTCTCTTCGCTCACAGCCCGACCCGGGCTTAGGACTCCTGAATTGGCAGTTTTTGTCTCACAGCCTTTGCCTTTTAAATCTCAGGCACATTTCCAAGTGCAAGGCTCTTTCTGGACACGTTATCACTCTCTACCCTTCCAACTTCCCCATCAAACCAGCTTTGTCTTCCCCCCAGGAGCAGAGACTGCCCACATGCTGTGCTTTTTTGCTTATGCTGTTCCTTCTGCCAGGAGAGTCTCTGCCTCCTTCTGGTAAAATCCTTCTCAAGGAGCAGATCAAACATCCCTTTCCCGTGAATCTGCTAAGGAAAGTATTCTTCTTCTCTTTGTATTTTAGTGTAATTTAATTCAGTTTAAATCGAAGATCTAATTTAAAATCGATTAATTTAAATCGGAGATCTTTTCCAAACGCTCCAGCCTCTTTTTATTTCTCCCTTCTTTCATTATATTCTGCCACATACATCTTGATTTTAGCACACAATCCCACAGAAATCTCATCTGTCCCCTGTTTTTACCTTAAACTATAGCAAGGGGCCAGGCACACAGCATAGAATAGCAGAATTTGAAGAGGCGGTAGAGATTCTCTCTCTGAAACTTCCCCTGTATCACCTGTCTCTGTTTTGCAGATGAGGAGACTGATGTAGAAACCAGACAAACCCAGTCTTTCCTTTTAAGGATCATGGGAACCAAGTTCTTTTAGATCAAATGTTTGAGGTGATGTTCCAACATATTCAAATCCTGCGACTGGGATTGTAACTTTTGAGATCTGGAAAATTCTTCTTAAGTACACTTGTCCAGCAGAACTCTTGAACCAGCAGAACTCCCAAGGCCTCATGAAGACTGAGGCCTAAGAAGCATGGATTTTAAAAAAATATCTGTTTTTGAACTTCACCTAACAATATGTGGCTTATATAGTATATATGGTTCAAAGATGGCTTACACACTTTAACCATTTAATCTCAGAAATAAAAGCTCAGGAGTTGATGACCTAAACTGAAAGCCAAAGTGGAATCTTCAGGAATCGGGTGATATGCTTTGTGCATTTTGCTTTTTCTCCAACAAAGAATCAGAGGTAATTATTGCTGCCGCAGATGCCTGAGCAGTCTCACCCTTCCTGCCACTCCCTCCTCACTTTACCTCTTTTGAAAAGAAGGTTCTAAAGGTATGTATCACTCTTTTATATCCTGTTTCTCCCACTTTGCACACTGTAAACATTCAATAGATAATTGTAAAATAGACACATAAAGGCATGGTGTGTGTGCGTGTGTGTGTGGTGGTGGTGGGGGGGGGGGACTGAAACTTCATCCAGGCAGAATAGACCAGGGTATGTGTCATTCCTTTTAATACACGCAAAAGGATGGTTTTAAATGTTCCCCTCTCTTGTATTTCCCAAAGCAAGGAGGTAGATCTGGGGCAGTTTTGCCTCTGCCCCTCACCTCTTTCAAATCCAAAGGGTCTGTTTTTTCCTAAAGCGTAGAGGAAAGGAAAGAGGAACACATGAAGTAGAAAAGAGCTACGTCTCTTTGCTCTCTCTGTGCACTCTGGACTTCACAGATGGCTAGAAGGAAACCAGTGAACACGAGCTCCTAGAGGCTGGGAAAAGGAGCAGGGCCTGGCTACCTTGTTTTAATTATTCACTGCTTTGACCTCTAGCAAGAGCACTCACAGCCTCCACATTTGAACCGATGTTAGATCTGAAATCAAACACCATGTCTTACCATCTTACCGTGAAGTCAACAGTTGGAAATGACTTTTTCTGCACCCTAAATTATTAAATTCAGTTATTTAGGCACAAAACTGTGTGTTTTTATGTTTTGCACAGCAATTTTCTCTGTTTTTTTTTTTTTTTTTTCCGGTTTGCATACACATTGTAAACCCCTGGGCTCTTTTACAGGCCTTAGTATTTCTGTACTGTAACTTAGGTTGGAATACAAGCTGTTTTTATCCGTTTGAAGGCAACACAAAGAAAGGAAGAGAGTAAGATGGAGAAGGAGAGGAAGAGTGAAACGCAGTAGCATAGACTCCACAGCAGCCAGAACTGCAAAGGACACGTGGACTCAGACTGAGAGCAAAATGTGGAGAAGAGATTGAGGCCTTTGCAAAGCAGCAGGTTTCCCACCGTGCTGAGACTCAGCTGTTGGGGGGACTTCCTCTGTTGGCAGATCCGAATTCCTTTTTCCAAGTGGCTCAGGACAAGCTGAGCCTGTGAAAATGAAACTCAGACACTCAAAATCCAAACTTGGGGAGAACTTGAGAGCCCCCAGTTTATTGAACGGCTTTATTTCCTTTGACTTTCAGCTTCCCTCCATCCCAGACACTGGTTCCCCCAGGACCGGGGGAACAAAACGGAAAAACACGAATGTGGGAAGATGACACTTGTCGGGGAGTTGACTCCAGACCCTTATAGCAGGTTAAGGTAGTTAATTTTCCCACGAAGGGGCGGAGCTAAAGTTAACCACGAAGGGATTCGAACCCTCAATCTTCTGATCCGAAGTCAGACGCCTTATCCATTAGGCCACGTGGTCCCTGGCGGTGGGGGTTGGGGTGGGGGGGATCCTGAAATGCTTAGAGAGTACATTGCGCTTTCAGCCCGCCCAGAGTCCTATGAGTCAGGTGATGCTGTAAAGATGATGGCGTCCCCGCTTTTCGTCTTTAGAAAGATGGAAAGTCTAGATTATGTGAGATCATTTGGAGCCACGGAGTCGGGATTGCGGCAGGGATGAAACTGGCAATCATTTCAGTCTTGCGGCATATGGGGCCTCCATGGAAAGAAAAGTCATTTGGGGGCTTAAATCTACCATTTCCCTGAGCAGAAAGACTGGAGTTTATGGCACCTACAATATGCTAAATTATTGCATGTTGTCTGCACCAAGGGATAGTTTTTAATAAGCTAAGCCATTGTTTCTTCCGTATGAATGCTCACATTCACTATTTTCAGACTCCAGGTACTTGAGACCTCTGTCTCGACAGTTGTCATGGAAACCGCCCCCGAAGGCGGTGTTACTATCAGGCAGCATCTGCACGATCGTCCCTCTCGCCATTAAGCATGAGTAGCTGCAATTTCCCCCCTTCCCATGCTCTTCTGGTGCTTTCTCTGCGATAATGCGACATTAGAGCATTTTTCATACTGTCTCCACACTGTGAAGAAGAGAATGCTTTTCTTGGCATTTCTCAGGGGTATAGAGAGAGCTAGGGCCGTTACGATTATTTGAGGCTTCCACATATTAACAACAACAACAACAACAACAAATCTCAGTACAGTAGGATTACAAACACTTTGTTAACAATATTTACATTTAATAGATGAATCTACACAAAAACGTGTTTCAATACAATTATTCTATGGACAAGATATTTATAGAATTTATAATGTTCCGTAGAGTGCTTAGCCCGATGATGTGATACAGATTTAAAACTATTTGGGATGGCTTCTTTCAAGCTTGTTAGTGCATCTCTGTGACCTCAGGCACCTCGTTCGAAGATAATGTCAGCATTGTACACTGAAGACACTTCCCTAATTTTCTTAAATGCAAGACCCTGGGAGGATTGGCCCAAGCGGCTCATTTGTGTAGGCTTTTTGTTGTTGTTGTTGTTTTCTTTTTTTTCTTGTGAGATTAAGCTGAGGAATTGTAACTCAAGTTAAAAAAAAAAAAAAAGAAAACAACTAGCAGAGGATGGTTTCGATCCATCGACCTCTGGGTTATGGGCCCAGCACGCTTCCGCTGCGCCACTCTGCTGTACGGCTAAATCGCTCCATAATTATGCCTTTAACATTGCTCAGAAGCGACTAACGTTTGTAAAAATAGCTTGCGGAGAGTGCCTATTTATTTTAATACTTTCACTACCACAAGTTGCCAATTCTCTTTGAAATAACGTCGCTATCAGAATCAAACAAGACAAAACCAGCAGCAGAGAAATAAACATTAACACACATAAGTTACTCGGCGCAGAGGTGAGGGTGGCTAGATATTAAAATGAGAACTACTGGCTTTAATACACCGGGAAGAGATCCGGGTTTCCGTGGCGGGCCACTTCCACCGCGGCCTCGCTTTCAGGAAGAACACCCTTTTGGTCAGATTTCCCAGCTTGGTGTGGAGGGGCGTCCGACAGTTTTTAGACTCCTGCGGGGGTAGGAGGGGCGGGGGAAGGGATTTGGTTGGAAAGGGTTTGCTGTGGGAACAGGAGAGCCCTAGGGACCGAAAAATTGGGTCGAGGGACCCGCGTTTCCACTAAGGTGCGACTGTCTCCAACCAGCAGAAGATAATCAGTTCGAAATGTGTGAAGGAAAAGGGGGCTCTGTAATAGTGAAAGGACCACAAACCCCTACCTGGGCAGGTTATAACTCTCCTGCACTTTGCTTTCTCCTACCTTTTCGCAATCCTCCCTCATAGCAGATGCGTAAAAGAAGATGCAAACCTTTCTTTCTCCGGATCTTGCCTCCCTCTCAGGTCAGTTAGGCTCACATAAACTCATAAGATTCTCTGTTCACGGATCCCGGAAGTGCGGCGGAAAGCGGGGAGAGGAGGAACGCCAGTCGCGGTGACGTCATTTGGCGCTGGTTAGCGAGGAGGCGGGCCTACAGCCGGCGGAAGTTCTTGCGTACCTCCCGTTTTCAATTAGGTCCGCACTCCGCGTATATAACTGGGTTGCTGCTTCCACGGCTCTGTTCGGCACTTGTCTGAGCTTTATAGCCATGTCTGGTCGCGGCAAAGGCGGGAAGGGTCTCGGCAAAGGGGGTGCCAAGCGCCACCGCAAGGTCCTGCGCGACAACATCCAGGGCATCACCAAGCCCGCCATCCGGCGCCTGGCCCGGCGCGGCGGCGTCAAGCGCATCTCGGGGCTCATCTACGAGGAGACCCGCGGGGTGCTCAAAGTCTTCCTGGAGAACGTGATCCGGGACGCCGTCACCTACACGGAGCACGCCAAGCGCAAGACGGTCACGGCCATGGACGTGGTCTACGCGCTCAAGCGCCAGGGCCGCACCCTCTACGGCTTCGGCGGCTGAGCCACCCATTCCCACCAATTTTGTTTTCACCAAAGGCCCTTTTCAGGGCCGCCCACTTTTTCTAAAGAAGAGCTGTGCGCCCATTTTATGCGTCGATGTGGGTAGGGACAAGCAAGAATAAATTTACCAGAGTGTTGGGTTTTTTAGAATCCTGAGGTCTTTTTTACAACACATATCTTTTCTGTAAAAAGACCGTGGTGTAGTACCTGGAAGCTCCACCGCCTACCTTTTTATTCTAGATTGCGGGGGGGGGGGGGGTCCAATGAATCTGCAAATCGCGTGCTTCTGCGAGGGTGCAGGCTCCCGCCCACAGAAACGCAGGTCGATTAAAATAGGAATTCCCATTAAAATTACTGCTTATTTGCCCTCGGCGACATCAGAAAGGGTCAGCACACTCTGGATTCACTCCCCTTCCTGGCAGGGATCAAACCTAGTGCCTAGTGCCCCAAACACGGTGGGCTTGGGTTTAAAAGTAACTAAGCTTGCCTAGCGGATGATTCTTCTCAACCGGGCGCGGTTCCTTAAGCCCGAGGCCTTGCATTTTGTAAATTACTGTTGACTAGACAAAGGGGTCGGTGTTCTAACTCGGGTGTCTAACTTTCCCTGAACCTGGAGGGCCTCACTTTGCATTTGTGAAGAAGGTCTCTCCCGCGGTTACAGGCTCTCCGCCCCCTCTCCCCCCTACCCGCTTCTCCCTCCTCCCAGATCCACACTGTGGACTTGGCCTGCGCGCTCGGGCTCTAGGGCGCCCTCTGCGGCGTCCGGGGCTAAGGCTCCCATTTTCAGCTCCTTTATCTTTTTTGCACCAAGCGCCCGTTTCACGGTCACGCACACATTTCCGTAAGAACAAGCATCTTTTGCTTTGTTACACGCGCAGTGAAAGCTATCAGCCAGCTTTAGTTTTAAGCCCCAGGTCTGATTCTCAGGCGTTGATAGTCTGTTGTTGGGCCATCGTGTAGGGAGTGTAAGCTTGCTCGCACATCTTTAAGTTTCAGGTGGCAGCTAGGAAGTTCGCGTGGCATTGTCTAGCTTCCCACGAGCCTTCCCTCTCGGTTTTCGAGGACTTCGAGTGGGAAGAAGCGTGCACACAGCTCCCAGATACCAGGGAGAAGTCAGGTTACACTGCCTGAGAGGTGGCAGGGGACCCTCCCCTGCCTGCCTGTGTCCTCGGGAGGGCGGGCAGGGGCCGGGACAAAGGCGAGTCCGTGAGCAGCCATGGGGTTCCCGGGCAGCAGCCCTCTGGCTGGAGTGTGAGCCGCTGTTTCCTGTTGTACAAGAGGCACTGGGGGAGAATTAGAATGCCCACGAGGGCCAGCTGGCAAATATGGTTCAGCCTAGAGACTAATGTAGTTTTGACTTCTATATGAAAACTTTAAGTGTGTAGAAGAATGTTACTCCATGAACAACAATACCTAAATGCCACCCAAATGTAACAATTACTTAGCAAGCAGACAGGCCATTTTTTAAAACTATGCATACAGGTATCAGGATATTATATCCCCAAATGAAGTATACACTATTAAAAACTAAAACTACATAATCACACTTAACTAAAACCAGATACCTTAATATCTAATACTCATCTCACATTTAGAAAGTCCCTATTATGACCCAAATGTCTTGGCTATATGGTTTGCTCAGAGGTGGACCCAATTACACCTTTTGTTCTGTTTCAGATTTCTTAGTATAAGTTTTTTCCTCTTTCCCTACCCTGGATTTGCTGCAGATCTGACCTATATGATGTCCTTCCTTGTTTGTCTTATTTTCTGATGGGGTCATTTCATTTGACTTCTATACCCTATATGCCCTTCAAGATAGAAGCAGTTTCCATGGATCTGATTGAAATCATGTTAGTTTTCTTGTCAAGGAACAGTTTGTAGATGCTTAATATTAAAATTGAATTCAATTTGTTTTGTACAAATGTCCCTTGTTTCCCCCCCTCCCCAAAGAGAAACACTGACTGGTTACCTCTCGTAAGTGGCCTCCCCAGGCGGGGGCCCAAACTGGGAACTGAACTGGCAACCTTTTAATCCGAAGGTTGGTGCTCAATCCACTGAGCCACACCCACCCAGGGTGGTACAAGTGTTTTTTATTTCAAATTCATTCTTAGCAGTCTTGTAAGTTGTTGGCAACCCTACTGCAGTCTTTTGGGCAGCCCTGGCTTTTCCTAGTTTGGGAAGGATTGTGGACAATAATTTCTTGATTGCCTTCCAGCTTTGAAAATGTAGCTGCTCTTCTGAAGATACTTCATTCTTGCCAGACGCTGCAGCGTGGTGAGGCACAGGGAGCAGGAGGTGTGGGGAGAAAAAAAAGAAAAAGGAATAAGAAATCACTAAGCAGCTCTTGTGTGAGCTTCCAGGGTCCCTTTCTTATAACCTAACACATCTGGCTGTGACATGAGGTGGCCCTAGTCCTAGTGCCACGCGAGATGGTCCCTGGAAAATCAGCTGGGCAGTAGCATGGTCTCAGCACAGCCCAGGGAAAGACATGGCTCTGAAGAGGGGCTCAGGCTGTGACAAAGGGTTTGCCTGGTTGTCCACACTGCCAGGCGAGGAAGCCGAATTGATGTCAAGGAGTTGTCTTTTTGGCCTGCTGCCCCGTTCAAGGCCTCGGGACGCTGAGACTTCATGTGGGCAGGACCCAAGGCACTGCCACTAACAGTGCGACCAGAGGCCTGAGGCGCAGCGAATGTTTCGGAAGGCTCTCTCTGTCCTAAGACACCAGCCTAAGTGCTTTACCTGTCTTCTTTTAAGGACCACCCCAGAAATGGCAGGTGGGAGTCAGTCACTATCATTCCCATTTTAGAGGTAAGGTAATGTTCACCGAGGGTTTTAGTAATGTGCCCACACTCAGGATTCAAATGTGCAGGTAGAAGTGTATCATGTCCCAGGGGCTTCCCCTTAAGCCACACTTAGAAAAAAAAAAAATGAACTTGTTGTTTTAAACATGTATTTAAAATTTGCTTTGGGGAGCAAGAGATGCCGTAATTATGTGTGGGCCTTAGGGAAATTCCTTCCCCAGCTCCAGTACAAATTGAGTCACTTAATGTTCACACAAGTCAGCTGTGTAGGCATTTGCAGAAAGACATGTGCGATCTCTCAGCTCAGGTTTCCTCTGCCAGTGGCCCCGGTGCCCCTTCACATCAGCGCTCAGAGAAGGCAGATTTGTAGTCAGGTGCTCCTTGAGTTCCAACCCCCACTTGCACATTTTAAAGACACTTGGGCTTCACGTGAGGACTTCACTGGGTCTCAAAGAGCATGTGTGTCTCCTGGGTACGTTTCTTTTATACTAATGATCTATTCCCTTCGAGCCTGTTTCCACATTCCTATGGTTGCCACTAGCCTCTTCCTCGAGAGAAAGTTGAGTAAACACTGGAAACGGTGCTTAGAACCAGACAGACAGGCACTTAGCTCTGTTTTATTTATTTCCACGTCAGGGGCTCGTACTCGGCCCTTCATGGGAGTGACTGTAGGATCAAGTCAGTGACAGGCTAAGGAGCGGCACACAGGCGTGAAGTAAGTCCTGCAGCCCTTCTCTTCAAATGACAGCCCAGGAAATAAACAAAAATTTTAAAAACCTGAAAAAGAAAAAACTACCTGTGCACAAGGGTGGGGAGGGAAGAGGGGAGCTCTGGGAGCCCTCGAAGCCGACCCTGCAGGCACAATCTTCTCATTCACGGCCTTGGAATTCCAGGTCGTTGAGAAATTTGCGTAACAAGGGATAACTGCTTTCCAAGGTCAGGACCTCCCATTGTTCCTTACACTCTTGAAAGCTGGATGAAAAAGACGCTACAGGATAGTCAAACAGTTCCCTGCCTGGCCAAGAGGTACTGTTTAGGTACTGAAACATTCCAAGGACACTTTCACTGAAGCCATCTTCAGAGACCTTAGTGGGATTGTGAACTGAAAACGGCAATTTAGAGTCTCCAAGTGGTGCAAGGATGAGAGATCAAAGCAGGTTTAGGCTGCCCTGCCCCATCCTAGTCACAGCAGTAACTATGTGCACGACTCACCTGCACACTTTCTTTACTAACTATATACCACGAAGATAATGCATGCTAGGAAATTTTAACTAGTTCTTACAACGCTGGATGCTTTACACCAAGTCTGAAGCATTACAGATCTTTTGAGACAATGTGGGTGGCTCTGAAAAGAGCCTTTGGGGTTAGGAGGCCGCTTACTTTCGAGTCTACTTGGAGCTGGTGTACTTGGTGACGGCCTTGGTGCCCTCGGACACGGCGTGCTTGGCCAGCTCCCCGGGCAGCAGCAGGCGCACGGCCGTCTGGATCTCCCGGGACGTGATGGTCGAGCGCTTGTTGTAATGCGCCAGGCGCGACGCCTCGCCCGCGATGCGCTCGAAGATGTCGTTGACGAAGGAGTTCA
>VMDR010009890.1:0-32198 GCA_007922815.1 Macrotus californicus | reverse complement strand
TATTGTAAATCTTATCTATATCATGTATATATATACTTTTTTGTCTAATTCCTCTTCATTTAATATTATAAATATGATTCTATGTAACTTTTTCCCTAATAGATTTTAATAAGTAATGGATTTACTCATTTGATTGCACTTTTATTTACTTCATCTTATTTTGGGATAATTAGGTTATTCCCGATTCCTGACTATATAAATAATTTGAAAAATGTATATTTTATAAATATAGTTCATATAAAAACCATTAACTAAGACTTACTTTAAAGTTAAAACAAGTCTTAAATAAGTCTTATAAAAGATTTGGTTATATGTTTACTCTTCCCTTGAGAAGATGTAGTTACTGAGTCAAAGTGAAAGAATATGGATATTTTAATATGTATGTTACCTGATTTTAAAACATATTTCCAATAAGATGATACCAATTATATTTGATGCAATGTGAGTGTGTCCAACTCATTATATTTTAAGCATTTCTGTCATCACTTTTTGATTTGTCACTACTTTGTTTTTAAAAAGGATGTCTCTGAGGATATTTCTTAATTATTTTTTGATGTTAAATGATTTATTTTGATTTGTTAATACTTTTTTGTTTCCTGGTGCTTCAAGTGCCCCTGAACTGCTCAGGCAAGAAAAATAACAATGCTAATATCCTCAACTTCCCAGCCCTTTATGAGTGAAACATCATTTAAATCCCTATCTGCTTAGTATTCTGTCTTCTCATGTCCTTAATATATTACAGCTGATTTATGTGACAAGTGAGTGCATGCCAATGGGGTAAAAAATTTGCAAGTGCCCCCTTGCCATCCTGAAGAAGAAGCCAGTTACCATGGGGATGGTATGCCAGCACCTCTGCCAAAAGGGCTGGGTGCGTGCCCTGCCTGCTCCGGGATGCTGGCCAGCTTCGAGCCTTGCCCAGTCTCTTGAGTCTTAGTTCCTCTGTGAAGGAAATGGCTATGTCTGATCCACCTGTGCAGGTAGAAAATCGCAACGACGCAGTAAGACTCTATGTAACAGGTTTTGTAAAGAAAATACCTAACAGTAAACTATATTTTACGTGTGGGGATCTCTTTGCATGTTGTACACCTTTATACCAGTAAATTACTGCACAGGATACAAATAGATGATTCCAATAGTGAGCAATTTAGGCCTCTACAGGTACCATTTTGGGGTTGACACCATCCTCAAATCCTCGTGTTGAAATAGCTTTGGTACATATACATAGAAATATAAATACGGATAGAGCGATATATATCCTACTGCTTCCGTTTCCCTGGAGAACGATGACTAAGACATACAGTGCATGGGAATGTGTGTTTAATGTAGGAATTCAAGATTAAGTCACCTTTTGCACTAGCACCTCCTGTGATACATTTTAAATAAATCACAAATGCTATTTTGCCTCAGTAATGATGTTTATTGATTTAGAAGTCACTGTGAGATTCAGTTTCCACTAAGATCACATTTATCATGCCCATGCCATGACATAGAGCAGTCCCAAAGTCACTGATCAATAAAATGCTATTTCTGATCACATAATCATAATAGTGACTAATTAATATTGCTACCACCAATGTAAGTGGTCTGAAATACAGTGTTTAAATCATAAGGATGCTCTGTTTTGTTGAATTGATGGCACACATATTTTTGAAGGTGAACCACAACTAAAATTAGGAGAATAATTCTTCAACCATCTTATTCACTTAATTATCTGAATATACTATTGGATGGTTTCTCATTTTCATTGTAACTTCAAAGGTCTTTTGTGTTTACTTGCTTCACTTAGGTGATGAAGGAATAGTAGGAGCTCGCCTGATCATCCATTTCAGGTTTCCATTTATAAACCAAATTCTTAAAATTTATAGATAAGATTTAAAATACGGGAACACACATCCAGCACTAGAATAAAACTAGTACACTATTGGTGGGAATGCAGACTGGTGCAGCCACTGCGGAAAGCAGTGTGGTGTTTCCTCAAAAAATTTAAAATGGAGCTGTCTTATGACCCACTTCTGGGAATATATCCTAAGAATCCCTAGACACTGATCAGAAAGAACATATGCACCTCTGTGTTCATTGCAGCATTATTTGCAATAGCCAAGATCTGGAAACAGCCCAAGTGCCCATCAGTAGATGAGGGGATAAGAAAGCTGTGGTACAGTTACATAAAGGAATACTATGTGGCTGTAGAAAAGAAGGAAATCTTACCCTTTGTGACAGCATGGATGGAATTTTGCACATGGAGGATTTCTGGCTCAATATCATACAAAATGTCAAAATCCCTCCACAGAGGCCCCAAAAAAGGGAAAAATTTCTTCCATTGATCAAGTTCCCTTCGAATATATTTCTAAAAACACATTAATTACAGCAAAATCTATCCAAGGTTTTACATATTAATTTTAAAGTCAGTTTATGGTAACTATATTTAAGTAAAAATGATTTCATTTTTACTTAAATATATTCTAGTATTTTGAAAAGTTGCTGATTACATAAAAAAATACATTCTACATCTGCCAATTGCAAACAATTCTTTAGCTTTGGTGTTCAAAGTTGAGTGGAATTTGCCATATAAGTTATTTATAAAGAGAGAAAAATAGTGTTTCATGAGTGGGAATAATCATAGCTTTCTCTTATTCTTTTTTTTTCTTTTAGTGATCCTAGAGAGAGGGTAAGGGAGGGAGATAGATCGGGAGAGAAACATTGATGTGAGAGAAAAACATGGATTGGTTGCCTCTTGGCATGCGCCCTGACTGGGGACAGAAACTGTAGCCCTGACTTGTGCCCTGACCAGGGATCGAACCTATGACCTTTTGGTTTTACAGACGATGTCCAACCAACTGAGCCACACCAGCTAGGGCCTTTCTCTTTTTCTTAAATCCAATCATGGTTTTGACGTTGTTTTGTGCTTAGTCTGCTTATGGATTTCTAAGTTCCCTGCTCCCATCTTTTCTGAAAGGCACGGCAGTCGTTATCTGGGAGTGTGGCGATCTCGGGAAGTTGGGCTGCTTTTCCAAGCTTCCAGGTGTGCCCACCTCTCACCGTCCCATCACGTCCCCACCCCCATCCCCACCCCCGAGCGTTCCTGACAGGTTCCCATCATCCTCACCTGCTCACACTGGCAGTCACCCATAAATGCCTACAGGTCCCTATTTATACATTGAAGCATGCTCAGCTTTTTTTCCTGTGTACATTTGAAAAATTAAATTTTTAAATTATAATTTTACAAATCTTAGACTCTTTCAACAATGTACTTTCTGATTTTTTTCTTTCCCTGTTAGGAAAAGCTATTTCACACCTGGTATGAAAATTTAAAATAAAAGGGAGCCACAGAGCCTGCCTGCACTTTTATCGGTTGTCAGTCCGAAGTCACAAACCATCAGGAAAATACTCTGTTCCGGCCACATCTGCGGAGCTGAAATAGCAAATTTCTTTCTAGTGTTAGATCGCTCAGCTGCGCCTTCAAAATTCCAAAGAGCTACCGTAGCAATGGCTTTGGAACCATGCATTCTTATTCTGATGAACACACAACCCCAGACTGCTTCTGTCTAATGTTTATACAGACAAGTGACACGGACAACTAAGCTCTTATCTGTCAAAGAGCCGTCCCAGAATGTCCCAGGGGAGCATTTCCAACTTCTTTTCAGAACGTGCCTCCATATTTGTTTCCAGTGTCCTGCCTTTAATTTCATGAATGTAAATCCATCCCATGGAAATAAGGAAGAGAAAACAGCCAAGAGCAGAGGCAGGGAGTTCAAGGTCAGACCGAATGGGAGGAGCTGGACACCCAGAATCCAAGGATGTATGAGCCATCAGAACCTGCAGGGTTCACTAAGGGAAAGGGTTGTGAGGCACAAGAATGTGAATTCAAACCGAAGGTGACTCTAAACACACGCACAGGCGAGGAGGGAGAACCCTCAGGAAAGACCTAGGCCATCATGCTGATGGGACTGGGGTGGAAGGCCTGCAAAGAGCCGCCGGCCTTGACCTTTTCAGGGACCAGTAAAGCAAGAACATCCCGGTGTGTATGAAGTGGCTAAAGGAAGATGAGGGGCTTGAGAGGAGTTAAAAAGTAATTGGCACTGCAGAAAATGTGAAAGGAGCCAATCAGGCATAAATAAAAAGATTGATGAGCAGGGTTGAATACCTAGCCAAGGTTAGAAACTGTACATTTTGACCAGGCAATTAGCACTGCTATGTGACTTCTCTCGTTAAGGCCTGACTACCAGGCCCCGGGCCAAAACCTAAGGAAGGGGGACTCAGGGGGCATGAGGGAATCCAAACAGAAGAGGTATGAGGGTTGTCCTAAGTAGCAGGTGAATGAGAGGTTCCTTAGACAAGTCCGATTAAGTATGATTTTTTCCCAAGGGTCCACTGTGTTCCACACACGACTCCTTTCTGTATTAAGGAGTCGATGTGGGGGCAGCTCTCTCTTTTAGAAAAGCCTACGCCGAGTTGTGGAAGGTTAATCAATACACTGACCTGAGGTTCAGTAAGTGGCACCCCCCGATTCAAACGCAGATGTGCTCGAAGCCTCTGCCCCTGAGCAGACGTTTGTATTAGACTGTCCTTCTGAGTTTTGTGTGTTGGAAATCTGGACGCTTGGCTCTAGAGCCAAGGGCGTACAGTAGATTCAGAGCAAGAGTCCGGAGGGGCTGTGCTTGGCCTTGCCCTCGGTCAACAGAGGGGCCACCTGGAGCCTATAAGTCACCTGGGGCAGGAGGGTTGTTTGTAGTAAGTGCTTTCCCAGAGCACAAAGGCCGGGAGATTTGTTCACCTCTGCTGGTTTTCAGGGTCATGGGACTCGGTAAAAACAGCCTTGTCAGGGCTATAAAGTAATCAATATGCAGACCAAGACTTACTGGACAAATATAATGGCAATAGATAAGGCAGTTTACACACAGTTTCTTTTTTTTTTTAAATTTAATCCTTATGCTGTACTGACTTTGAATAAGAAAGGCGGATTCTGTGTTTTTCACATAATGATTACAATGGTATGAAGCACACAGTGCCTTGGTGCGTCTGAGTAGAAGCTCGAATATGTTCTGGGATCTTATATTAAATATAAAATAAACTCTACACTCAGTGGAGAAATGGAATACAATCAGAATACAAGGTGTGTCTGTTTATGTTAAGAATAAACCATATTAAAATAATTAGGAAAAAACAGTATTGCACATTTTAAAGTAAAATTTCTACCTCTAGTACAAGGTACTAGAGTGAATGTAATCCAGGACTGATTTCACACATATTCATTTCAGAGAGTTATTATATTCTTGCTATTTATTCAAATAAATGTGTTATAGATTGTCTGCCTACATAGCATCTATTTATACCAAAGAAAGCAAATTAAAGATTTTTATCCAGTTATTCTTTGCCACTATGGTCAAATTAAACAAGACAAAATACATGTCCTCGAGCTGTCTGGTTCCAGATTTCAGTTCTATCAGTTTCTTGGGTTTTCTTTTCCAGGCACCTCTCTTTTGCTTGCTATTGGCACCTTCATTTTCTTCCCTCCCAGTTTATTTGACACTTGTCCGTGGAACAACGAAATCCAGTTACAATTTTCTAACTCTAAACTTATCTGAGCCTGGAGTCCGGATCAGAGCTTCCTTCATGTGCTCCCTCATTTTAAAGATAAGTATTGGGCACTTTTCACCATTAGACATTATGCTAAATGCTGTGGAGTCAGAAGTGAAGAGGCTGGCCACCCTCCCCAAGATATTTATGGGGTCCATGTACAATCAACGCCACTAAAACCATATCAGACATAGAGGGGGAATTTTTTGCAAAGGGATAGGCTGGCATTATGGAAATATGAACAATTTTCAAATTAATATGTTACCATGTAATAAAATATGTACAGAAAGTGTCACAAATCACAATTGTATAGCTAAATGAATTTTTACACCGTGAACACAGCCATGGAGTCACATTAAAAGTGTCCTCAGGAATCCCTCTAAATCCTGTTCCAATCACCACCCATCCTTACGACGCCTTCGGTTAGTATTATGTCTGTATGGACGTCTGACAGGCGGAATTATGTAGCCCCTATTCTTTTACGTCTGCTGCAGTCATTTCTTCTGTGATGGGGCCATCGAAATGCATAGTTTTTGGTATGCACATGCATGCATTTCTGCTGAGGTGAGGCTCTGAGGAGGTTCAGGTTTAGGGTACGTACAGATGGGTAACATTACAACATCATTCATCACTTGGCAGACTGAAGATAACTAAGGTCTTTAGTCCATTTTTCTCTAGGCAAAAAGAAATCATGTCTGGGCATTATGTGGCCATAAGTCCCATAGTTAGGGAGCCTGCTATACACTTCGTATTTTATTCGGTTACTTGCCTGCCTGTGTTTCATGGATTCTGTGTAAATAGGTATATCCGATCGGTTTGCTTGAGCCCCATTTAACCATGTGTTTTGTTTTACATTGTGTCTTTTTACCCCGGCTACTGTCCAGAGGCAAAGAATGATAACAAAGGGAAAACATTACATACACAGCAGCCTTTGTTTTTTTCAAAATACGCAGTGATTAAATCAGAGCATTCTCAGAACCAGAGGAAAGAGTCAGCCTCCTTGCCTCACTCCCCGAGGGCAATGCTCTCAGCAGGGTCAGGCCCCTGCCCCAGGCCCCGCCTGGCACCAGGAGGGCCACAGCTGCGCTGGGGAGACAGGAAGAAAGCAAGGTCCCAGCTTCCCAGTTTGGAGTCTGACCAGAGGCATGGAAGTAATTCTTTCTTTTCTTTCCAGTAAAGTTTTAAACATGTTCAGTGAACAAATGTTCTTTGTACTTTAGTTTTCCTCATCTTGCAAAAACAAAACAAAACCACAGCCAACACTTTTCTACATTTAGTTCTCAGTCTTCCTTTGGGTTACAATCAAAACAGCGTCTCTGTGCAGTGTGCCAGAATTATTCCAGCAGCCTCTGATGAGCAGCACTGGGTGCTGCTTATTTTCTAAAAGGACACAAAACAGAAGAAGCCTTTCAAACTAAAATGATTTCCACAATCTTTCTGTGTAAGACACACACACACACACACACACACACACACACAATGTGCAGGACATTAAAATAAGACCTTCAACTGTTTCTTTAGGTCTCTCATTCTTAAGATGTCCTAACATCTTACTATTCTCATCTAACTAGTAATAAAGGATTTATGGATTATAAACCCACAAGGCATATGGGGCAATCTCAGCAATATTTTCATCAAGCGGGCTCTAAACCAGAAGAGACTGGATGCTGTAATTTTTGCAGTTCATAGAGCTAAAAAGTAAAAGGAAATATTTGTCTTTGTAGTTTCTCTGTTGTTGAAAAAGACTCAGTTGGGTAGCAAACTGGTTTTAGGAGAGTATTACCTACAATGTTATTATCTTTAAAATAAAATACAAAAATAATTTTGAATTGTTTGTGGTATGGTAGGGTATCAAGGCAAGGAAATTCAGGTTTGGCCATGGCTCAGCCGCTCACGGCCTGAGTGGCTGGCCGAGAGTCAGACTCTACAGGTGGGAGGTGGTTATGTAAACGTGGCGAATGAGGATGAAGTTGACTTTCCTAGCAGGATCGTTTTATAGGCAGAAGCATGAGCTGATGCTATGCCTCTATTTCACTTCTTGGCATTGATCATGACCCAGTCATTAAGAGAAATACTCAGATTCCTCCTTTCGTGTCCTCACCCCTTTGGCACAGAACTCTCCCAAACTTATCTCCAAGCCTCCTTATGAGTTGGTGTGCCCCAAACGGCTAGTTATTCCATCAGCCATACTTCTTCCTCAGCATTCTAATAACCCAGATGGCTCCATGCAAGAGAACCCATACTGCACAAGCTCCGTTCCTCTCTGCAGTCAGCCCGACTCTGTACGAATTCCCTGCCCCTGTAGCGGCCGAAAGAATGCGAACAACCCCATACTTAGGTCAGCGTTGTCTCCTGGCTGGACCTGTCTCTCCACAGTGTCTCACTATGAACTCTTTATAGCTACTCACTAACTTGGGTACATTTCTTTTTTTAATGTTGTTTTTTCATTTTTCAGTTACAGTTGAGGTTCAATGTTATATTGGTTTCAGGTGTACAACCCAGTGCTTCGACATTTATGTCACTTAGAAAGTGATCAGCCCAATAAATCCAGTACCCCTCTGACACCATGTGTAGTTATTACAATATTATTGACTATATTCCCTACGCTGTGCTGTACATTCCCATGACTGTTTTGAGACTACTAATTTGTACTTCTTAATCCCTTCACCTTTTTCCCCCAGCCCCTCCCAACTGTTAAATGCCAAAATGTCTTCTGTATCTAGGCCTGCTTCTGTCCTGCTGTGTGTAAGTTTTGGGTTTTTAGATTCTACATACAAGTGAAATTACATGGCATTTGTCTCCCTCTGCCTGGCTTGTGTCACCCTCTGGGTCCGTCCATGTTGTTGCAGATGGCACAGTTTCATTTTTCTGATACGTAAAAGAACGTATGAATCTGTCGTTTTGCTCATAAAACAGAACCCCCTTCTGCAGTCTTCTCGGAATAATTATCGTTCACTGCCCAGATTAGATTTGAAAAGAATAATCACATTTGTTTGAACTCTGTACCTTAGACCGGGTGGAACAAAAACGGTCTGGTTATTCAGTAGATCTATCCCACTTTTACGGGACGACATTTTTACGGCCTTCGTAAATGGAGCTACGCCCCACGTGTTTGTTCCAGAGATGTAGCTGTCCTTTGCCACATTCCCTTCTCAACTCCATTCAATCAGCAAGTCCTATTACAACGTCCTAAATACTTCTCAGAACTGTCTGATTTACACAGGCTCACACTGTCAATCTCCCAATCTAAATTTAAATCACATCTCACCTGAATTGCTGCCATAGACATGTAACAGGCCCTCCCATATCCTTTCTCATGGCTCACTGCACACTCCTTCCCCTTCGGGAGTGGTGCAAATCCTCCCACCGTGGTGTGAATACCCCCAAGCTAACAATGCAGATGTGGAATTGGGAAGAGGTGCAGACTTGCACCATCAGTGAGCCCCTTAGAGTCAAGCACGGACTCACAGCTCTTCTCTGGTTTGGTCCTTTGGCTCTGGGGGAACTGACCCCTGTCCACCTCCTTCTCTGACTCTCCCTGCCTCCCACTCTCTGGATAGAATGGGATTATGTCAGTCATTAGATGGTACCACCCTTCATCCCCAGTTTTCCCACATATGCTCTCTCATCTCAAGGACCAGCTCTCCCACCTACTAGTCCAGTGATGTCTAAGAATTCCAGGTCACGGGTTACAATCTAGTTTGGAAATCGTTGACCATCAAGATTAGATCACACATCTTTGCTATGCTCGTATAGCATCTTGCAATTCACTCTAATTCTAAAAAAGGTAATTTTTTGGTTTCTTATATTTATTTCTCTCTATATATTTTTTGCTACATGATGGTAGTAGTGGTCCTTACAAGGTCTTTGCCATACCTCTTTTCCAAGTATTATAGATCTTTCTGAGTAGATATAAAAAAATTACCAGTAAATAAGTGAATTTATATGCATTTGTGTATATAAAATATGTACATTATATGATTATATATGTTATATCCTATATCTACAGAATGGGGCAAAAGTAGGTTTACAGTTATTTGTATAGAAAAATATAATCATTAATAAATAATAATATAAGAATAAACTTGTTTCATATACTCTCAACTGTAAAGCTACTTTTGCCCCACTCTGCACAGTGGGAAAAAAAACTACATGTAAAGTAGAAAATCTGCAGAGTAACTCACAATAGACTGAAGCAAACTAGTCTTATCTAGAGACAATGGTTTGAAGAATGAAGAGGTTCTCATGACTTGGGTTCCGTTTACACACTTCTCAGTCCATCCCTGGACCTTGGATAAGCTCTCTGACGTGTCTCAGTCACCATCTTACGCCAGCCCTATTATTACCATTAAGAGGATAGATGTGATTATGCAATGTTAGCGGCCAAGTGCTGTCTATGTTTCTCATAGTCACCGTCTTCATCTCAACTTGAAGCATGAAGCACAGACAATTCAACTGGAAGTTCCACACTGTATAGCATAGCATAACATAACAGAAGCAAGTATCATAAAATTAAATTTAAATTATGGAACATTGTATAATTTTCAAATGCATGGTAATCACGTACTTCATATTTTTGCGGAAGTTCAGGCACTACCAAGATTTCTATGTGTGAATGGTGTTATTTATTCACCATTACACATATTTTAACCCTATTAATAGAAGTGCATTTTAAAGACGTTATTTTAACATAAGTTGTTATGGTCGGCTCGGCTGCAGCCCTCAGCTCCTGTTTCCCAGGAGAGCTTTAGTTTCACCTTCTCCTTCTTTCACCTAAATCCTGTAACGGGGCCGGTTCTGATGTCCCTAAGGTGCCCACACACTGCCATGGCTCGAAAGTTTGTTTGCCTTTCAGTGTTTGCGAGCTGGCCTCTGTGGCCCCAACCTTCCAGGTTTTAGGTATTCAGTTTGAAAAAAGCTTTTTTTCCCCAAAAGCTGTTGGCTGCAGACAGAAAGAAGAAAAAACAAGATGCATCTTCTCTTGCTCCACCCAAAACAAGGGGCTCTGCTTTCTGCAACTTCAATTTAGGCAGTGAAGCCCCAGGCAGGCGTGCAGCGACGGGGGCGGGGGAAAAGAGTGTGGAAACGCCAGGGCAGCAGGTAGCACATTGAGATTAGGGACCCGGTGAAAGGTTTTCTGAGCCCAAGAAGCCAGTCCTGCCCTACCTACCACAACACAGAACACACATAGCCGTCAGGCAACAGGCTCATCTGAAAAAATATGAACATTCTTTCAATGTAGTTGTTTTTAAAAAAAGGAAGAGGAAATGAAAATCTGTGAGGAAACAAAAATACATGTAGTAATCTACCCTCATTTTACAAGCTAGTCACATTCAGAAATCACATGGATTTAGCCCAAAGTAGGAGGTCCAATATTCCTATTCCCAACATTTAAAATCTCTCTCTCTCTCTGTCAGAATGAATATATATATACACACACATATACACAGATATATCTTCACTTTAATATATTTAACATGTAACCAGAATATTACATGAAATCACGAGTAGCCTCACTCTACAGAATTTTTTTCAGAGTTTTTCCTCTCAGTTTCCCTCCTTTTCATCCTTTCCATTCTTCACGCACCGATTTATTCACTGGTCTGAAATTATTTGGGAGCTTCTCTTCTGTACCAGGCTCTTTTTATACAGAACATATTGTGTGGGAAAGTGACATGCAAGGGTAATTAGATGCAATTATGGTTTTTTTTAATGAACTGCTAAAATTGTGCTAAGAGATGCAGGCTAGGGAGCATCCAACAGAGCTTGTTTGCCTTCCCACCTCTTTACACATTTCTCTCGTGTTTGAATTTCTTCCCCAATCCAGTCTATTTTCAGGGCCCAGTATTCCACTATAGAAATTGACAGATATTGAAAAATGTTCAATTTTTCACGTTACTTGTACTTTCCTCTTTTTTCAATGAAGCACAGAATCATTACTCTAGGTCAGCTGGCATTGTGCTCAGAAACGAAGATAATATAAGAAAACAGCACAATCCAAGGCCTCCAGGAAAGGATGACTAGGAAAAAGTCACACCTGTTTCACAAAAGCTTTTTTACTTTCTTACATGTTACTCATCAGTATTCCCATGAACTTCCTGGCCAGGTTGCTAAGAGTCCAAGGTGGAGTTATGCTCATATCATTGATAACAATTGAAGTTTGGTGCCCATGAGGGTGAAAGGGATCACCTGAGCAGCAGCAGTCACGGGTAAGAACTCGTCACACACGAACATCTGCAAGTGACCCCCTAACAAAGAAGAGCGGTTCTGAGTGGCAGGAACACACTTGCTCTCTTTTTTCCTAAAATTCTACCTGCAGACTGAGAACACGCCCTGATGGGTGCTGGCAGGGCTGTTCCTCATTTCCTCCTTGTGGTCCCATGTGTAGTTGCCTGAGGCTTATGGGGCTATCTCCATGGCAGGTCAAACATTATGTCCCATTCGGGAAGACATAGATATTTTAGAGTCACTTGCAGTGACTTTTCCAGTTGTAAGTCCTTTATCACATACAACATCCACTGTGATCATTTTTCATAGCAATTTCACGAATTTGAGTGTGTCCGGCCAATGTGCAACCTGTGAACTAGCTGGTGACCACTTGTTACATCATTGTGGTGATTTCTTCGCATTCCAATATTCTTGTCCACTTTGTTCTGCGAGTACAATGGTACAGGCATTAGTGCCGTTAGCGCTCAGCAGTCCACTGTGTATATAATTGAACTGCTGTTCCATTCACTGTCGCGGTAGGAATGCAGCCCATGAGGAAATGGAGTCTGTTCCTTCCACCCATCAATCCTAGGAACTCGCTTCTCTTTCTGTTCCTCCAGGGACATAAAAGGTCTGAAATATCTAGCTGGTCACATTCCTACCAGGCGTGGGAAACTCCAGCCATCAGAGCCCATGGTTCTGGGGATCAAGCAATGCATCTTAAAAATGAGTTTCTGTATATAATTCAGTGCCATTACTTCCAACCCTTCCTAACCGGAGAAATCTACTCATTTCATTTTGGTGCTATTCATTTATCAGTTAAATTTCTTGATTTTGTTTTTACCCTATTCTGGATGAGGTTATTCATTATTCTTCATTTCTAAAAGAGACTATAATTTATAACTTTCTATTTCAAGTGGCTATATTTTTATCCATAAAAAGTGTACATCAGAGTAAGTACTTATTCAGTTATATTTGTCATTACAGATGGGCATTCACATATTTGGTGACACTAAATTCATTTTTAACTTCTTTTCTCTTACATGATATACACTTTATGTGTCCATTGTCAGAAGGATTTTTACACTAAAATGCAATCTTTTGTGTTATATGTAATATCAGGCTCTATTTAATAAACTCACTTGTGAAGTGTAGTGATGAAGAAGTGATAGTGAACTTCAAGAAAAGCTTAGAAAACATCTTTTTGAGCATTCAACTGAGTTCTCTCACTTCATCTTCTCAACAGGAGACATATCACTTTCTGAAAAGCAACAATATAATGCTGATAATGTTGGGTAATGGCTGTAAAGTTAAGAATCTCTTCTAATCACTAGTAACTGAAAGCAGAATGTGGCTAAGACTCATTTTTTTCTTTAACTCATAAGAACAATCTGAGGAGAGACTTTAAAACATAATAACTGATGAGATTTATACTAGGAAACAGTTACCTGTCATCACACATGCCCTGAGTCACTGTCCCTGACGTTGGAGGCAAACACATGTCATCATTATTATGTATACATGAAGTATGGGCAGCTTCTTGCACCTTCATCGTGCCTCAAAAAGTGTTAAATAATTTATGTGTTTCCACCATTGGTAGAAAACATAGCAGTTAAAGATGTCTCCTAAAGCATGTGGCTTTATCTTTTCCTCCCTCTTTATCCTCCCTTCCAGCATTCCAACAAAAATACAAAAGGGCTGAGTCCACAAAACTCTCAAATCTACCGCAAGCCCGAGACCAAGGAGGTGGGACGGCAGACATTGCTCTGGGGCCACTGCTACAGGATGGGGTGTGCCCAGCTCCACTGAAGAACGGGGACGCAGGTCCTCAGGTGAAGGCCTTAACCACAGACAGCCAGAGCAGAGACAGGTATTTTGCATTTTCTATGTTTTAAATAAAATGGGGCTTCATTGCTGTGGGATAATATCTCTAGTGATACTATAAAGAGCATCACGAAAACAAGCACTCTGTTTATGGCTGCACCTTATAGATAAAGCATAAGATAAGCTACTTAATTACAATTTGAAAAGAATTTACAAATACAATAATTAAAATTAAAGCAATAGGCCTCGCTGGTGTGGCTCAGTGCATTCAGTGCCAGTTCGTGAAGCAAGGAGTCACCAGTTCAATTCCCAGTCAGGGCACATGCCTGGGTTATGGGCCAGATCTCCAGTAGGGGGCATATGAGAGGCAACCACACATTGATGTTTCCCACCCGCCTTCCCATCTCTCTAAAAATAAATAAATAAAATATTTTTAAAAATTAAAACAATAGTGTATTATGTATAACATAATACATGTAAAACAGTAAGAATAAGAATAAAAAGTGTATAGATTGACATGAAAATGAAATGAGAAAGACTGAGGTTTTTACTTTCTCATTTACCTGGGGTTGTGAATGCAGCCATATCTAGAGCTCTTATACTGAGCAAACACTGGCAATAGCTTTATTTCAGTCAGAATCAAAATAGGATGTGCTGTGACCATTCCGTCCCTTCAGCCTTTATCTAAGGGCCCTGGCTATTATAATAACACAAGAGAAATCAGCAGGAGCTATCAGGGTGAAAGAAAAAGTAAAAATTATCTGACAGCGATAAACGTCTGCGTAGGAAATGTAAACGCAAGCCACGCAAGAAAACCCCTGTTAGAACTAACACAACAGTGAGCAAGTACATTCGTTTTTTCTTTGGAAAACAAGCAATATCTTTCGCACCTGCAGCAGCTTTTGTACTGCTCACCGACATATGCCTTGTGGTCCACTGTAAGTTTCTGTGCCAGTGTATCTTCACCTCTTTATTGGGAGCTCACAAAAAAGCAAACTTTAAAAAAATTCCTTTCTGTGTCAAGATTCGCAGCGCTGTCCGATGAAAGAAACCCTGTGCTACCAGGGGACTGCTATGTTTGTACGTTGTTCAGTGCGGTGCCACGGGCCACGTGGAGCTACTAAATGCTTGGAATGGGACTCCCACAACTGAGGGACCAAGCATTTAATGTCGCTGAAATGGATTCCTTTAAATTTCAATGAGCAAAGGTGATTGGCTACCATATTAGAAACTACAGGTTGAGGATATTTCTTGGTATATATACATTCTCACTAAATATTCACATCATGAGTTTTGGGGGAAAAACATATTTTGCCCTATCCATTGACTAATTATCCATATTTTTCTGAAATTACAATAATTTGGACCTTTTATTCAATGAAAGAAAAACCTACTTCCCATTCATCTTTTTGAACAGAGAAATGCAGGTAATGGGATGTGAACATTTGGAAACTGCAGGTTTCACCTAGTTTTTCAGTTTGGTCACGTAAAAAAGAAAAATCAGCAGCCCAAGCAAGATGAGGTTTCTCCATTGATTTTCACTGGAGATCAACGGAGAAAATGTGCAAAAATTATCAAAGAAAATAAAGGAATAACACAAGTGTATGTTCACCAGCTAAACCAGAAAACAAGAAAGTTCAATATCCTTTAATATTTGCTTAGAATTCTGAAAGGTCACTTTATGGCTTTAGGCCCCTTAATTAACAGCATATTTTCTTCTTGGACATATTCCATTTAGACTTAAGTATAAGGAACAGATCACTCCCACTTTGGCTAAAGCAATGGAAACATACTTCAATGATCATATATATATATATCTCCATGAGGATATGTTTTCCCACAAATGAAAACCCACATGGTATTTAGTGCTCATCATCTGAACAGATGTGAGCTCTTTCTCAGGATGTCCGAACGTGACCTAATATCTCAAGGGCAAAATCATCTGTCTTAAAAAGGCAGAATTCTCAGTAAATAGGAGCACTAACCAAATGAGAGTATGAAACTGACGTCTTAGTGAAGAATTTTGTATTGAGAAACACAAAGAAAGTTTGAAATCAGAGGCAGGTCTACATTTTCAGTTAATTACTGATGTACCTTCTTTGAAATGTCTTTCTCATGGCAAACACAGTTAAACATTTTGCATTTATAATGGACACGACAGACCAGTTCCAAAGCTTTGAAAGGAAACGTGTACCTCTCCTGAGGGCATAACATAAACACATGATTGTTAAATATTACATTCTTTCAAGAATTATGTGCTAACAAGTATGCTTTAGAAATGGAAGAGGGTTTACCAAAGAGATCGTCACACTGTACACAGATGGAGAAAAACACGAGGAACGTCCGTGCCCACGGCTGTGGCTGCAGTTTAGGCTGAGTGATTAAGCCACTATCTACTTTGTCAAATAAACAGCAGTTACTCGGTATCCTGTTTATCATCAAAAAAAAAAAAAAAGAACAAAAAAAAACACAGTCTCACTATTGGTTGACTAAAATTTCCATGCAATCTTATAGACGAATGTCTGAAGGAAGATGGTAGGTTTACGTAGTTTAGTTCTAAAACTTGAGACTTCCCATTAAACTATGTTGGTTTCCAAATGCTGTGCCCCCAACATTAACAGCATGCATAAAATTCCTCATACTCTTAAAAAACACAGAAATACACAGGAATATAAATAATCTTTATCATTTATGAACAGAGAGGGCACCATGAAAGAAAGGTAATAAAGAGAGACAAAAAAAATATTAGAAAAATAGGGGAGACTACTAAACGTTGTTTGTTTGGAAAGGTGAACTCTGGGAATAAGGGAGACCCGCGTCCCCGCGTGGGGCAGGCCTAGGTTCAGAGTAGAAGCCTATCTTCACAGGCACTGCCTCTGTTGTTTCTCCTTCCTGTCGCTGACTGATGCCATAACCATGACAGGAAATAGCTTTGAGGCAAGTAAACATGGCATGTAATGGAAATTACTGCTTAAATTAAGTTGGTAATGCTCAATTCTTTGTCTTTCAAAATAGGTCTAGGACTGGTGCCGCTTTTGACTACAGCTTACCTTTGAAAATACCTAAGCAAGCCAAGCATACTCACCTCTGTCTTTCTTAATGTTGTTATCTACCTCCAACCTCTTCTCTCTCCAAATCCTACCAAGTTTCTTGGTCCAATTTTTGTCTGTAATCCATCACAATTATTTTGCTAAACATTTATTTCACTTACTTGCACTTTATACTTGCCCTCATATATTTTTGCCAATCTTTTAAAGTTTCTTAATTCCTCAACTGTGCCATGTGTTCGCAAAAAAACCACAATTATCAGAAGAGTCAGACTGCAGCTCTAATTCTGCAGCTTGTAAATCTGTCTTTTCAGCAAGTGAAAATTCTCAGTTTCTCACGTGAAGATTTATGTCTAGATGGTTCACTCAATTGACATAACTCTAAAATTCAAAGATCCTTATTGTTTTTACATACCCCAACGGTCTACAAAATGAAGGGATGGAGTTTCAGATGTGGAAGGGATGTCGCAAGCCGCCTCACTCGATCCCTTTGTGGCCACAGCAGTGGCAAAGCTGGAAGCTGAGTCCACGTTCCCGACATTCCTCTGTCCACCACACACTCACTGAGCACCTCATTCCTAGACAGTGTGCGCAGGGCCAGGGAAATGAAGATGCGTCTGTCTTTCGGGGACGCAGAGCAACGAGAAAGAAATGGGAAGATGAGTGGGTAGCGACTATGTTATTATTAAAGACACTTGATCGCGCTGTGGACAAGGAGTTGCTGAAAAGCGAAAAGAAGCCTGAAGAAGTCAGGAAAGTGTATCTGGAAATGCCGATGTCTAGACGGGGTCATAACGTGTCTGAAAGAGGGAGATTAAAGAGGTAAAATCCAGATTTCTGAGAACCCATTCTACCGTGTGTGCAAATTCATGTGAGGGCAATGGGACTTGAGCAATTACTAATTCAATGAAAATGAACACTCCCCACCCCCTACAAGATTAAGCAGCTGTATTCATACCCAACATGTTTAGTCAGAACTCTGGAAAGAGAAGCATCAAGGAACATTTTCTGAAGGGAGTGTAAAATTCTAAAAATAGTCTGGGTAAATTCTTTGAGAAACATGTCATGCTGTTCTTTGGGCTGAAACAGATTAAACACCACCAGGAGAGCACTACATCTTGCAGAGAGGGACTCTGAAACAGTAGCATTTCAGCCAGTCAATCAATCATACCCTGGGCAAGCGAAACACAGAGCCGGGATTGCCAGGGCTTTAGATCCAGATGGGCAAGCAACTGGGTCTGGAGTCTTGATCGGGTCAAGGTCAGAGGAGTCTTGCAAAGATTAAGAAGTCGGAGCCTTCAGATGAGAACAAGCAGCTGACATCTTACTTGGACTTGCACTTGATACTGAAAATGGGCCAAAGGCAGAGAGAAGCAATGCTAACCACAAAGCCTTAAGCTCTGCTCTTGGACAGAGGCTATTCCTTCATGGATTTGATGTTCCTTGTTTGGATGGATATGCATGATGTGAACTTCATACAGGTTTGCTTGACTGAAGGTCAGAGCCCGGCATGGGAAAGGAACCATTACAGCTCACAGAGTGAACCCAACCCCCTGACATGCATTCTTCTTAGATTATGGATTCCAGAACTATCATTGACCTTCTAGCT
Organism: Macrotus californicus; assembly: GCA_007922815.1. NCBI lineage: Eukaryota > Metazoa > Chordata > Mammalia > Chiroptera > Phyllostomidae > Macrotus > Macrotus californicus. The sequence continues at coordinate 13,934 of VMDR010009890.1, read as the reverse complement.
TCAAACATATGCTTAATTCTAGATGGGAATGCTGTTGATTCATTTGTTGCACCTTCCTCTTCATCCTCTGCTCATAAAAACAAGATTAGTGGAAAATAAAACCTAAGAGGCCTTTCCCAGCCACAAAAATCTAAACAATGTGCAGCTTGGGATTCCACCTGTGCCCCCTGCCTTTGTCCAAGACAATGAGACCCCCCAAGAGAGCCCACAGAAGGGAGCAACTTCTGTGACAGCTCAGCCTGAGTGGAGAATGGGAGCAGAGCGAGGGTACGGAGAGGGTTGTGAACCCAAGATTATTTTTGTCTGTGAAGACGGCAGAAATGTGCTCCGAGGAGCCAGTGTGTCTGTTCTGCAGAAAGGCAGCTAAAGAGAGGCAGGTACTGTCTCCAGGTAAGAACGTCCAGACCTGCGGAGAATTTTTATAAAACTCTGTTGGAGCCTAACAGAGGATATGCCTGAAAGCAAGATCTCAACAGGCTGATAGAAATGCTTCTCAGAATGAGAGTGTGCAGCTTTAATATATACACACACACACACACACACACACACACATATATATATATATTATATATATATATATATTATGTATATAAAAAGAGATGGGGAGATGGGGAGGGAAGAAGGAGAGGGAGAGAAACAGCAACATGAAAGAGAAACATTGGTCAGTTGCTTCTCCTCATATCAGGGACCGAACCCACAACCCAGGCCCGTGCCCTGACTGGGAATCAAACAGCTGACCTCTCGCTATGCGGGATGACACCCAACCCACTGAGCCACAGGGATCAGGACCAGTTTGCTGCATTTTTTTTTTTTGCATTTGGAATTGAGGGGGGAACAGGAAGGTGGGCGAAAGCAAGGTGGGGAATGGATTACAGGGTAGTTAACAAGATTAGGTGTTCTGTTGAGAATGCTTTGCTTCGGAAAGGTTGAAAGAGACACTTCGAAGGCGTGTGAACCTCGATGCACAGAAATGATGGGCAGGCCTTACTTAAAGCAAAGATGAGCCTTTTTCTAAAGAAGTTCTGTGCCTGGGCCATGGCTACCAGCCATGCCCTGCCCTGTTAGGAATCTGTGATCAGCCTGCCTGTGAGCACACTTTCCATAGACCCCCTTTTTCAGCCACAGTAGGCTGAAAATTCGAGAGACTCGCCATCTGCTGCCCACCAGCTTGGCCACTAAGCCCTGGGACATAGTTCTCCAATCTGCAAAATCAAGTGGTTCCACTAACTGACCACTAATGCTCCCTTCAGGTTTAGTATTTGATCAGACCGACCTTTTGTTTATAGACAGTGGAATAAGCCCTGTTGATCCTTTCCCTCTTTTGTACAAAACACAAAACACAGGAACAAGAGCCATAGGAAAGTGGAAAATAGAGAACGGCGTCACCTTCACACACTGCAGAAGCTGACGCTGGCCGGGCCCCGCTGGCCCAGCTGGGCCAAGGCCCAGGTGCTGTCTCTGACTGCTGGCAGTTCAGCAGGGTGGGTAGAGTCCACTGGCAACTGTCCCTGAAGAAAATAACATTGAGTAAAGCACAAGTTCTGGATGGCAGCTGATCTTTCTTTTTTTCCTTCAAAACTGAGACAGAATCACAAATAAACCAAGAGCAGAAGCAAGTCTTAGGCTTATGGGAAAAAAAAAGAGAGTGGGGAAAAAGACAAAATTAAAAAGCAGAGAATGAAAACCTCACAAGAGGCCTTGTTCAAACAAAGAAAGAAGTAAACAGTTTGTCAAAATCTGAAGGGGATTATAAGAAACACAAGCTCTCTTCTAAAATGTCAGATAACAATGAAAGGAGTTTAAGAAAAAAATATAAGTCATGGAAAGCATCAACTCAGACATCCTAGGAATTAAATGTAAGAGAAGTTAAAGAGTTAAACATCACAATGAGCCCTACAGTATGCCTCAAAATAAAAATGAAAAATACTGGGGACATCACAACCGATAGGACGGAGAAGAGTAACGATACAGAGTAGTCACAGGTCAGTGAATTATGTAAACCAGACACGGGAGATTTCAAAGACCACAACTGCTGTTTCTACAGAAAAAGTCCATTTGAAGGTACGAAAGGCAATTACTAGAGAAGACGGGACAAGACGTGGGATGGTTAACAGTGACATTTGTAAGAGAGGATGGAATTTTCAAGCATGCTACAAAGAACTGTTAAGAAGTTGCCCAATAAATCACCCAATTGTAGAAAGTGTGCATCATGCTTATTCTGATTTTTGATCGTTCTCATTAATAATGCAGTTGATAACCCTAAGTCAGAGGGACAAAAGATAGAGCTAACGTGGGGGATGAAAGAGGATGTGGAAAACCCGAGGATGGATTTATTCCAGCTCTCAGAGCTGATCCGTGGCAGAGCAGGTGCCGCAGGTGGGCTGGCTTCAGCATCTACACCCTCAGCCAGCTGTCTTATCAACCCCTTGGAAACTGAGCAGCTAGAGGATGGACAGAAGGCTCCCATTTAGGTAGTGGACTCTGAGAAGATGGACATAAGGAGACTGAGGAAGGACAGTGTATGCAGCAAGCAGGCTGAGGTCCAGCAGTGTCAGAGCAAAGATGCTGTTTTCAAGGAAAGGCAGTCCCCAGTGCCACGGGGAGCTAAGAAGGAGGTGGACTGAATAACACGTGAAGCTCCCTCTATTTTTAATTTTTAACACTGGCACTTTAATTTAAAAAGCTGACGTAGGCCAGGTGCCCAGTAGGGGACGCACGAGAGGCAGCCACACATTAATGTCTCTCTCCCTCTCTTTCTCCCCCCTTCCACTCTCTCTAAAAATAAATAAAAATCTTTAATAAAATAAAAATAATAATAAAATAAATGTGCAACTTGGAAAAAAAAGCTGACGCAAAATCAGCTGCCTTCAAGTTAGAAAATATATCTGCTACCACAGTAATTATTCTTCCTCTGTATTCCCTGAACTGAAATAATTAATACTCCCTAGCCTTTCTGCTGGTTGACATTTTGACTTTTAGACCTCAGGGCACCCCGTCTTTCAAAGAGCTATTATGACGATAACTGTCCACTATTTAGAGTTCTGTTAAGAGCATGACGCTACCCAATAGAGTATGATAAACGAGAAATGAAACTCTGTTTTTCCAGGAATGAAGACTGCCCACACCACCTGAGGCCTTTTCTTTTCTCACCTGGATAAGTGCCGTTTGAAGTGTGCACGGACATAAAAGGCAAATTCCACGCTTCTCTGGGGGTCTCAGGGACAGTCGGCATTACCAGGACAGTTTGTCAGACTTTTGTTTGCAGAAGAATATGTCCTTAAATTGATTATTTATAGGTACAAGAACTTCCAGGCTCAAGACATACTCAAGAAAAAGGTTAATGATGACGAAAGGAACTGAAAGAGAGTTGGGTTGTTTCCATCTCTTTGTTCCCACTTATGAAATAGTTGGGCAGAAGGTCGCTTCACGTGTAAAAAGAAATGCTCCACAAACCGGAGGCCAGCTGCCTTCCCTGTCTGAGTCACTGGCCCTCACCACTCATCCCAGCCCATGAGTTACATACTACGTAAAGGCACAAGGGGGCGCTCAACCCAGTCACAGGACAGAGAAGTAAGGATGCACTAAGTTAGACAGGAAATGTGAAGATCTTTTCTATGACCCAAATTAACGCTCCTGGAGGAGAACCAAAAACCTTACAAGATACAGAACTGAAATTCATCTGTAGCTTCACAGTATTTTGTTTCGCCTCTCTTTACGTTCATACCTGAACATCCAATGTCTGCCATCCATCTGTACCAGGGTCAGGTCACTATTTTCTCCAGCTTTCTTCTGTGTCCACCTACATTTCCAGTCCCCGGGCCGGTTCCCGTAGCTCATCCCGTTAACCTCTCTGAAGCTTGTCTCTCCTCTGACCGCACCCTACGTGTGTACTCCGCTTCCTTTCACCCTTTATTCTTGAAACCCTTCTCCCATTTGTCATGTACAATGATGCGCCCCTATAGGTACAATCATTCTTTGCAAGCACATTTATGGCTCTTCCTTCTCCGCAGGTTAGAAAAAAATAAGGGAATAAAAGAAGAGAAAACACCCGCCGTTATTTTCGGCTCTCTCTACTTGCTTTCCACGGTCAGCTTGAAGCCATGTAAATCACAGAGCAGCTTCGAAGCCCAGCTCTCTGACATGACTCCTAAATCTTCAGCCCTTAACGCATAAAGCCCTCACACTCGATCTCTCTCCAACACTCTTTCTAGAGGAACGTGTGCTTTGCTCATTCTAGATTTTTCACTCCATTGTCCATATTGAATTCCTATTTCTTCAAAACACAACACAACATTTACCTAGTCTATGAAGGCATCTGCAACTTCCACAGGAAAAGTCATATTTTCGTTTCTCTGTTCCTAGGGTGCCTTACGACAGCTAACACCCAGTGCCCTCTAGTGTGGTTTTTTCTTTTTAATTTCTCTACCACATGACGTGGTAAACTCTCTGAGAGAAAGACCTAAGTCTTAGCCATTTTTTATCTTTTCCGTAGGATTTAGCATGGTGCTCTTTGAACACAGAGAGCCCTTAATGAATGCTGGTTGTTTAATAATAGAATCTTAAATCTCCCTAAAACTTTATGAGAAACTATAAATAAACCGCTATGATGTGGTGTCTCTATGCAGGAAAGTACAGGAATAAACTGGCTTTTTTTTCTTTTGAAGGAAGTATATTATGTCTAATTTTAGGCGTTCGTTGTGAGATCTATATTCAGTGTTTTCTCTGGGACCGTTTTATTGCCGAGGCTCTTCCTGCCACCCAGTAGATTTATTCCAGTGTAACTGAAAATCAATTTTTTTGCAAATTGAATATAGTTTTAAATATACCAGAATAATTTCTTAGCCCTAAATTGAAGATGTATCATTAATTTGGATATCCTCAAATATACACTTGGTATATTGGTCTTCTGCTTGTCCCTTCATCAGAGCCTGTGCAAACTTTTTTCTTTATAACACTCTGTGACTTCCTCCTGACCTACTCCAAAGACCCCTCGTCATCTCTTCCAGAGAGTAGACTTTCTCTGTTTGTATTAACTTGTCTTCTCTTTCTGAACCCTTGGCAGTTTTGTGGGACTTTGGGAGAACTGAGCTACAACGGTAATTGGGCGGAAAGCTGTCTATAAAACAGTTGGATTGCCGAATGGATTCCCATCGAGCTGGTCCACGGTCACCTAAGAAATCGATGGAAAGGTGAGTGTGCTTTCTCTATGGCTTCATTTACTGACATTTAAAATCACCCCATTCAGTAAACTGACTTACAAAGAACCAGAGTCACAGATTTCTAAAGTGTATTTCATGGCAATGTTTTTACAAATTAGAATGACCAAAACATTTTTAATGATGGGCAAAGCAAAGGTAAGTTTACAGTTGCAAGTAAGCAAAAACACGGGGTTTATTTTTTTATTACTTGTTAATGATCGCATTATTTTCCATCCAGACACTGGAAACTTACTTTTGCCCGATGTGTAGATCTCAGAGAGGAGCACTTATTCAATTTAAAAGACTGGTCTCTACTGACATATGCATCCCAAGGGCCTAAACCTATTCCTGGCACTTAGTCAGTCTTCAGGAAACATTTGTGAAATAAATGAATAATGATATTTTTTTCTTTTATGGTTTAAATTTTTATTTTAAGTGACATTGTACCAGAGGACAACTGTCACACTTTAACGGTCTTTCGTCAGTGTTGTTAAATTCATGTCGAGCCAACAAGTCAGCTACAGTGCAGTTGAGAAGGGAAGGAGTGTATAAAATTGGGGAGTATAGAGACAAGACACTGCTGAATAATTAGGATTTTTATCTTCATTTTGTTGTTGTTTGTTTTTATCTTCTTTTTGGAGAGCCCAGGACCTCCATGTACATATAAGTACAACTCAAACTCTATTGAAGTTATAGCAGTTGACCTTTCCACTTGCTTTCAGGAATGAATTGTATGAATTAGGAACATAGAATAAAAAATGTGGTCACACGTAGTTATGTGTGTGCCCATACACACATGTGTACTTAGTCTAAAGAACCAAGGAACAATGAATTTAGTTGTATTTTGCTTGAAAGGCTTGCGATATTGTAAGCGGTGTTTAGGAGTGACACACACTGTACGTGTTTCTTCGTGTAGGTTTTCTTCAAAGGCTTTTCTCATTCTTGTGTTTGGCATTAAGTTGATCCTCAGTAAACATTTACTAGAAAAAAAATGGACACTTTTATGGAAATTATTTCCTGTTGTTCCCCTTTGTTTCCCCTTTATTGTAAGAATGCCAGCTTAATAAACCCTATTTTATTTTGAAGAAGAAAACAAATTCAACAGTTCCTCCATGAAGGATGTCTAGTCTTTCACCTTCTGTTCTAAAAAGCAAGTTAATGGAGGGCATCCCTAGGTCCAAGGCGGGGCATGCAATGACAGTTTAACCAGTTCTGGACTTGACATTCGAAGCCCTTGCAGTCTCAGGGGAGTTCTGTTGCAGTCACAGCCAGCATCACAACATCATTTGGTGCTCAGATATGTAATTTTTCACAACTCCCTAAATATTTCATTTTCTCCAATTGTACTTGAAGCTTTGTAGGATAAAATGATCTTTCCCTACCTAGCAGATCAATAACATGTTCTATTATTACTAGGTTCTTTCCTTAAATGTCAGGTGAGATCCAGATAATGGGTCACAACTCCAGATGAGTCAGCCTTGGTCTTTCTCTTGGTCTCCCGCCGCAGTTCACTCTATCACAGAAAAATTATCCCAGCCTTGCTCTCAAAGCAACCCTGGAGTCAGACCACATTTGTTCATCTCTGTGGCTACCGCTCTTGCATAACCGTCATCCAACAGCCCCCTCACCCCTGGGTTGCTGGAGGAGTGTTCCTGCTCCTACCTCCTGTCCCACACCCCGCTCCCAACACTGCAGCTGGGACAGTCCCTTTGCACTCCGGTGGGAAAGCACCGCCTTCTGCGCAGCACCTCACCATGGCTCCTACTTTCAATCAGAGGAAAGCCTCCCTTCTTCATAGGTGCCTACGAGGCCCTACATTACCTACATAGAAGGTACCTACTCGCCTTTTTCCACTCCATGGGATTCCCTGCAGAGGCTTCCTCCCCCACTCCACCCCGTCCCTGTCGCCCCCTTGCTGATACTAAAATGTGGACTGGACGCCCCAGGCCTTGGTTCTGCCTGTTTTCTCTGCCACACAAAGCATGCACTCCCCTGCTCTCCACATTCCCACTTTGTGCTACTTTTATCATAGGCTTTGTAATCCTTATGATAGTACAGAATTTGCTTATTACATTTTTCATTAGCATTTCCTACATAAGCTCTGCGTGGGAAATCTTTATACATATATATTTTGTAGTTTCATTGAAACATATACTGATATATCCCAAATGACTAGAGTAGAGTTTGGCAAATATTAGGTTCTCATTAAGGTATTTTAGCATAAATACGTGAATGAGTGAATGATTCTAAAAAGCAAAGTCCCAAAGTTATATTTAAACTTATGTATATTTAATATTCAATCAGAAATCACAATAATCCTTATGACTTAAGGGTATCTTTCATTCTTACACATTAATTGAATTTATATACCAGTTCAATTACTATGGAAGTAACTTTTGAACTAAAAAAAAATGGTACATAGTTCCTGATTTGTCTTAAGAATTACAAAGCTTCCTTTTCTAATTTTGATGAAAATGGAAAAGAGCCAGAATAAGGTGTGATGTATAGACAAAACCAGGACGGGCGCTGTTCAGAGATGCAGGAGTGTGGAAAGTAGCTTCCCGATAAAAATCCTACGTAGGACATAGGATACAATGAATGCAATCTACAAATCACTAAAGGTTGACTGCCTTGCAGTTATCATCTGATTCCAGCACAGAGGAAAATGAGACACATAGCAGCTCAGAAATAAGAGAAAAAGCAGGGAGAAGGGTAAGTGGGGGCCACGTGGACATATCTCAGTGGAGGTTGCTGTGGCTGGCCTCGGCCTGGGCTCTGTCCATTCCAGCAGCGCCCATCTTCACAGCTCATCCATTCCAGCTCACAGAGTCTCCAGGACCTGTACACTAACAGTGATTTACTGGCGCAAAATAACACGGGGTATCTTACGACTTCACTAAGATCCATTTCTTTAAAAAAATAAAAGGCAAAGCTAATTTTGGATGTTGAAAGTCTTCACTTGCACACTCCCCAGCGCTGGGCAAGACATCCTGTGGGAGGGGTCAGTAATTGCGTCCACTTGGGTTCGAAGCAATGAAAACGTCAGCCATGGTAAGCATCCTCATAAGACTACAACTTTCCCTACACTCCAGAACATGTAACGACAGTTAATCTAATATTTGGCATAACAGAAAACTCTGGCCAACCTAACAGTTCCCTAATGTCTTCTGGCCACAGTTGTTTGATGGGGGAAGAGAGCGGATCAAATTTTTATTCCTAGGTAAGCTCTAGAGGAGCAGGCTTGTTTATTTATAGCAAAACCACACTTTAACGGTAGCATGTAAAATAGATTGCCTGACATTTTTAATATTTATTATGTCACAAGTGACTGATAAACAGAGAAAGAAATAAAATTTTAAAGACAGAAAGAGATACAGCTTTGTCAAATTCCTTCTGAGACGCGGGTTAAGGAAGCTATCAGTGACAGCTATTTTGGAGAAAGAAACACTATTTGGTCAGATTTCAAATAATGAAAAATAGTATGATAACAGATAAGAGAAAAGGAAACTCCTATTTAACTTACTTGCTTTCATACTATAAATTCAAACTGTCGTGTAGTTGACATATTCACTTGTCTCTTTATCACAGACATGTGACTAGACAGATTGAAAGCTAAGTAATCAAAAAGATGCGAAACCTACTTCCTTGTGATAAGACACACAAAAATGTAACGGGGTGATTCTGGGGGAGAGATTACAGGTGAGGATGGAGCTCACTGATGTTCTCCCTCTTCGTGCGAAGCTCCCCAGACGCGAATAGCATCCCTTATCTCCCTGATTCATCTTCTGTCTCTGAGCTCGCTACAAAACGTACTTTGTTATTGCTATTTTTAATCCCATAAAATTAAAAACAATCTTGAGGGAACACTGGCTTTTAAAGCTGGATGAGTAACTGATAGAAATGGCACTAAAGTGTCAGCAAACATCATTTTCTCACAGAGAAATTCATAAAGGACTAAGTAAGAACTCGTAAAGAATTTTGGTTTACATGTTCAAGGATTATGTAACCAAAGGAACTTTGGCAAGTCTTTTGAACATCACAATCCTCTCTAGAAATCTGAACAATTTAAAGACACAGAAGACTGTCTTAGGGAAATGTGGAAACTTCAGACAAAGGCTCATGAAGTCAGATTTCAAGTGATAACACTAATATTTCTTGCCAAGACGCAAAAGAAAAGGACTTTTCCCACTTTGCTTCTTTAATTAATGAATAAAAATTCCTGTTTATCTTGAAAGAATCAGACCAAATATCTCTTTTATTCCCTCCCTGGACCTCTGAGCTGGTTGAGTTCCCTCTGCTCCGTGAAACCTAAACATGCTATAGCATCACCACTGAGCACACGACGTGGAAAGTGTGTTTTCTGTGGCTTTGCCCTTCTACTGGGCATTGAAGTCCTTAACTACAAGAAGCTGGCTTTATCTATCTCTGTATTTCCAGTGCCTCGTACAATGGCCAGCACTCAGTTGATGCTAAAAAACTGTCGATCATCACATAATGAGGTCTTCCTCAGAACCTGGCGATTGGTAATAGAGGACATTTCCTTGGCACCTGTGCCGTTGGCATTTAACTTCTTGGTTCCTACCAGCCATGAGCTTCATGGTACACCATTGTCAAGACAACAAGGAAGATCTTAAAGAAGGTTATGTGCTCCTGCAGATGGAGAAGCTCAGCTGCATGCTACCACTACTGCTAAAAGATAAATGATTTAGCATGATGCTTCAGTGTCTCGTGCTACTGGCATGACCTGGGAGCGTGTGGAGTGGCAGGGAACCAGTGCCTCGAGAAATTTAACTAGTGGGTTAGGAAACAAAGCCTCTTGGCTCAGTGTCAAGAAGATCCGTGATACTTGTTCTGATCAGGACTCTGATCAGGCTTTGTTCTATTGATGAAGAAACACTGTGGAAGAACTGTGGAGAGAGAGAGATGGAGAGAAGAAGGAAGGAAACAGGAAAGAGGAAGGAGGGAAGGAAGAGAGGGATGGCGGGAAGGAGGAAGGAAGGAAGGAGTGGGGGTTTTCAAACTGACACTGTTTGGAGGCAGCAGCCAGGGGGGCCCCACTGGCACGCTCCAGTGCATCTTCCATCACTGCAGGGACAAAGGGCACAGGTGAGAACGAACTGCAGGGAAGAGGTCACTGAGTTCATCCTTGTCCTTCAGTGTTCCAATGATGCAACCCCCTCAACTCAAGGGAAGTGTGCAGCCCCTAAAGTAATGGAAAGGTGCAAAAGTGCGGAAGGGCTGCGTGTACTTCCAAACAAGTTGAAAGAGATCATTTTCCTGTTACTCCGTATAAGTAAGACTTCTTATCTCTAAATATTCTCCTGCTGTTTGACAAGATATAAAAGAAACATTACTAAATCTTTCAGTGTGTATTTTACCACAATCTATATTTTACATTTGCTATAAACATTTTACAGCAGTGTTGTACACTGCAATTTATATTCATTTTTTGCCATGAAAGGAAATAAAAATGATAGGCTGAAACACCCTGGCATCTAGGATTGTAAGGCATTAATACTTTCATTGAAAGCTATCGGTTATGCTAACACCGGGCCATAGGCAGTACGGGCAGCAGTCGGTTTCCCTATGAAGACCAACAAATTCTGTCAATTGAGTAAGGACTCAACCCAAAGTCTAATCCGCAGTCATTCCATTGAATGGAAAAAGTAGGAAACAAACACGTGGGGTCTTTCAGATGTTGATGAAAACATTGAAAACATAAATGTCATGCTAAGTGTAGCCATGTGCCAAAAGTCTTCCTCGTTAGCACTGGACTTGAACTACACAAACAGCAGTTACAGGGGCGTGGTGCTCGCACGCCCGCGTCAGCTCCGGTCAGGACACGCGTAAGAGGGTTGGGGCTGGAGCATTTCATGTCTCTGATGTCCTCCCACAAATAACAGAACTTGTATTCATGTAATCAAAAATGTGTGGGATAATATTTTGACATCATCTAGGAAATTCTCTTAATTAGGGTTTTCTCTCTAAAATGGGCATCTGATTTCAATTTCTGGAATAAACTAATAACATTAAACTGTATTTCCTTCACTTCTGGAATTATAAAGACAGCTCTGAACTCACAGAAGCTTGCTTGTTTCTCTTAGAAAAAACTGTTCTATGAGTCTTGAATGTATGGGGGGGGCAAAAAACGGAATTTATAGATAAAAAAATTGTTTATTTATTCTTTCATGTTCACACTTCAGTCACCTTCAAAGTGTTCTCCATTTGATGCAATACACCTATCGAGACATTTTCTCCACTGCTCAGTTTTTGAACTCATTGATTTTGATGCCTTTTAGTGGTTTTGCCATTTTTTTGTTCTGTCTCTTCCACGTCAGCAAAACATTTCTCTCAGAGGACTTTTTCCACACAGGGGGAAAAAAAGAAAGTTGCTCAGGGTGACATCAGGTGAATAGGGAGGATGAGGCTCAGGGGTCATGCCATTTTGGGTCAAAAACTGCTGAACACTCAGCTCACTGTGGGCAAGTGCACTCATAAATCACCCATCATGAAATGGGCAAATGCATTGAAATAATCTTCAGAAAAATTTCACTGAAGCTGAACACAGCCTCTCACGACAACACCAGCTGGTACACTGATACAGATGGGTTTCTAGAACACTCATCTAGCAGGGGAAGCCTGTACTACAAGGGGCCTGCCCTCCAGAAGATAATTCTGGTTTGGGGGGAGGGTCCCCCCTCATGTAAGCAAGTTTATCAATCAGTAACACCAAGTCAATAATTTCAATCATTTTAAGAGGTATTTTCATCTCTTAATTAGCACATAGGATAGGTTCCATTTAACTTAGTATTAAAAATAACAAAACAACAAAACAATAAGAGTTATGATGACCCAGAGGCCCTTCTGTTGCAGCTGTAAGACAGTTTCTGCCAGGCCTTTGGGGATGTGGTAGAAACGGTGCTTAGATGAGATTCAAAGCAGAGTATCTGCATGCAGCCTGATGCCGTGTGGGTGAAAGAGGTAACCGAGGAGGAATAGGTAGAAAAGATGAAAGGCCTGAGGATGGAACTCTGTGTAAAAGATACATTTAGAGGACAAATAGCATTTATATTTTGGAAATTGTTTTCACTAGCTATTGGTACAAGGTTTTACAGTATAAAATTTAATGCTTGATAAAGAACGCTATGAACCAAACTAGTAAATTCTTTGGGCTTTTAAAACATCTTCTTTATTCTTTTCTTTCTTTTTTCCTGGGTGGAATTCTGGGCATGGGGCTTTTTAGGGGCCCGTGGTGGCTAATTGCTGCGTTCGCCATCTTTGCAGCTTCAAATGAGACTCTTGCTCCTGCCAGTGAAGTGGTTATCATTGAATCCGCTCCAGGGCACACATCACAGGTCACAGGCTCCAGGCATTAGTAAGCTTTAAGTTACAGAATGAATGAGTCTCCTGAAAGCCATGGGAAGCGTCATCTTTCCCCGAGTCACTCTGCTCTTAGTAAGCCCCTGCACCTCACATCAGGACACTCGTAAAAGCACAACCTCCTTCCGCAGTGTGGCTACGCTGAGCTCCGGCCATTTCCGAGCCCACTGTAAATACTTCAGGAGAGCTGAGGGGTGATGCTCTGACTTGGGTTCTCTTCTGTGTAACGTTTCAGTGATGGATTCCTAAGTTCCCTCACCGTGGCTTCAGAATGACAGTCGGGGGGTTGGCCGACACTTTTACATATTAAGTGTGCAGTTCAGACATAAAATAAGTACTTAACTCTTGGATTTTTAAGGAGAAATTTGAGCAAGTCGATCCAACATTACATTAAGTTTCTTTACGTACAAATCAATTATCAAACTCAAAGGGACTTGGCAGATAATTTAGTTTATTTCTCTGCCTGTAAGCAAATTTCTACCCAAGCTGTTTTTTGTGTTAAAAAATTAAGGACCTACAGGTGATTTACTTCCCCAAGAATGTGTTTTCATAGCCACCGTGTGTTCTTTCTCAAAGTCCTTCTCTGTACCTAAATCTTGTCCAACAATTTCAGTGACTTCCACAGGTATTGGAAAATAATGGTGACTTCCACAGGTATTGGAAAATAATGATCAGTGTCTGTATTCCCTACTTTGGAACTTCCATATGTGCCCTGGCTGGTGCGGCTCAGTGGAAACCCTCAGTGTCTCAGGAGTGCCGGCCTGTGAACCAAAGGGTTGCCAGTTCAATTCCCAGTCAGGGCACATGCCTGGGTTGCAGGCCAGTTCCCCCAGTAGGGGGCGCTCGAGAGGCAACTACACATTGATGTTTCTCTCCCTCTCTTTATCCCCTCATTCCCCTCTCTAAAAATAAAATACACAAAACCTTAAAAAAAGAAAAAGAAACCCCCATGTGCCAGAAGAGCAGTAGGAAGAATCCATCAGCATTTCTTGTCCAACCTAAATGATACCTACGTTTAAATTTTGTTATATGCTTTTAAATTGTATTTTCTCAAAGTACAATCCAAAGAAAAGTATACTTTCATGGCAATGTGTCAGTTAAACAGACTAACACTGACAACTTTACTGGGAGCCTTAAAATCTTTGATTGGATCAGGTAGGCAATTGGAGGTACCTTGTCAATATAATAAGCAGACATTCCTCATTTTAAAGTCTAGTGACATATCTTTAAATATAATGACATTCCTTTTGCTTTTCACTATGAAACTAAATTATCTTTCTAGTTCGGGCCTATTACCTCCCTGCCCTGTGGATAGTTATTATAATTTTATTATTAGAAATAAAGAATTTTTTCTCG
>VMDR010009889.1:0-32200 GCA_007922815.1 Macrotus californicus | reverse complement strand
CCTCCCTAAAAATTTTTCAACTTTTCACTGAAAAATTAACAGTTAAATCATGATGGAAATAACTGACTTCTCACTAATTTATTCAAGAACTTAACAAGTTTCAAAGATAAAGAAACAGAACACTTTATTATAAAACTTATAAAATAATTAAATATTATACATATATTTTGACTTTTCTCCATAACCCATGGTTTTATTCAACACTTTTCCTCAGAATTAATATCACTCAGAGAAGCAAGTGAGAACACATAACAATAGGCTATTAATAAATTAATTTCTCCATAAAATAATAAAATGATAATTATATAAAGAAACAAATAACTTGTAATTTTTCAGAGGTTGGTGATGTAGAAATCTTTTTTCTGATGATAAAATGACCACCACTCCAGGCCAAGAGAGTTGGGACAATATTCTAATTATTCATCCGAGGTTTGAGAGTGCACGGTTTCTGTGAGAATGGGAACAGAGGATGCTCCAGGTTTGATAAGCCACTGACCTGTTGGTTGTGCTGAGCTGGCAAACCCCTGTTTAAATCGAGACTTTTTAAAGCAGTAAAACTGGGTTACATTCATCAAAAAATTGAGGACGAGAGTAGAATTATATAAATACGTCCTTTATAACCACAGCTCAAAAAATTACAGGAGGACTCAGTCTTGTGAGTTACTTTGGTTTTGGCAAATTAGTGTGGTGTTTTTGCAATTGAGAACAATTTTAAGCTCATTAGTGCCAACCGACAGCTGGCTTTTGAAGCCTGAAAATATCATCTGAAAGATGGGAAAATACTCTTATTCATTGAACGGTTTTGCCATAGTATGATTTATTAATATTAATGTAGCAAGAAGACAGATGGACTTTGCTATTGCCACTAGGACTTTTTTCTTGTAAACTAAATCCTAGGGCAAATTTAAACATGTCAGTTGGTAGGGAAAAAAACCCACAAGTGGCCTTTAATTTTCCAAGCAGCTATGATAATAAGTAGGGAGCATTACAAATAATGGTCTCTCTCCTTCAGCACACTGCTATTTAACTCCTCCTGGATTTTTACCAGAAATAAACATTTCACCAATTCTGATTCCCAAAGAGCAGACAAGAGGATCCTGTCTAGCACCAAAAGTTACGAGGTTGATACAACGTGCGGGGCATTCATATTTACCTTTCTTATGAGATCTTTTATCCCCAGAGCATGAATTTCAATTAAGTGGCAATCTTAAATAGTCCACGTTGCCGTGTTTTTAGAATATTCCTTTTCAAGTTGTGAACTTTAGTCTTGGAGACTCTCTATAAGCAGAATATACTTTAAACGAAATAATGCACACACACACACTAAATAAACATAACATGATGCTTGCCAGTCCAGCAGCAAGCACTCCCGTGAGCACCGTTTGGCTTCTTGTACAGCTCCTGGTTCTGTGTGTTCACAGCTCCAGTCAAACTGAGCTCCCAGTAAACGTTCTGTCTGCATCTGATTCCTCCAACTCCCAGCCTGTGACCTGAAGTTGTAAAGGATCTTTTCAAAGCTGATGTCTTTGCCATGGAACCCTTTCAGATTCAAAGTGGGGTGTGTCCCAAAGTTGGCCAGATTCTCACTTTGACAAAATTAAAAGTTGACCTGTCTCAGGGTAACGCATCACCTTCTTCAATGGACACAGTGCAAGTCCACGTTTTTATTTTTGTTTCTCTTGTCAGATTTGTCGTCGCTTCCCATTTTCAAGTGCTTCAGAGTACCATGTGCTCGGGGGAACTGAAACAGAAGCCCACCTGTTCTTCGGAGCTGGCCCCTCAACGCTGTAGCCCACTGGCGAGCGGCCTTCCTCGTGGGTCTGAAAGGTGAGCTCCTGGCCCTCAGGCGCTGGGGGTGGGGAGGGTGCGTCAGCTCTTCCTCGTGCATGACTTACAGCACTGCTTGCCATAAAATTTGTGGTTGCAGACCCCGTGTTGAGGAACCAGATGACACCAGCCGAAGAAATCCATGCAGGCCGGATCCTCTAAAGTGAGAACACAGATTTAACATGTTAGGAAGAGGCTCCGTCTCTTTTCTTCAGCTGAAATCCTGCAGATCACAGGCCTTGTATCCACCTGCCTGTGCTTCTGAGTGGTTTTTCTTATCTGTTAGGACTTTGGCAGAAGGTGGGGAAAGCAGCATTACGACATCAAAAGGGACTATGACCCTTAGCAAAATTTAAACAGGTGGGGGAAAAGTGGATGTTAGGACAAAAAGTTGTATCTAGCTAGAGATCATCTGATCTTCCCCCAAATAGCCTGGGAGGTACCATTTTGCACCCAAGGGAAATACCTAGACCAGCACATTTAAAATCACCTGAGGATCTTGTGAAGCCACTGGTTCTGGTTCAGAAGGTCTCTGGTTCTGCACTTCCAACAAGCACACAGGGATGCTGCTGGTCCATGCAAACTACTTTGGGGAACAAGAAGCCCGATGTACTGGGAATTGGGACACCTGTATTGGAGACCCAGCTGCAACACTCTATAGTTTTAAGTAAATCTCATAGCCAATTTGCAACTAAGTGAATTTAAGTCAACACCAGTCCTTTCTAACTTCTTTAAGTAGGACAACAGATGTGATTACCGATCGGAAGCAGGACGCTGTACATCAGGGATTCTGATCCAGCAGGGCCTCATGAGACACAGAATGCACATGAAATTGTAAGTAAGATGTTTTTTATGTAAACATAGTACATGTTTGAGGAGTTGGGGCCCAGAAGTGGTACTGAATTCTCAAGGATTTTTTATTTATTTAATATTTAGGGTCTACCCTCTATGTGATTATTCTGATTCACAGCTGGAATGGTTTGCCCCTCCTCTATGCAAGCCTTGAGTCGCATTTACCTTCAATTCTCCCAAAAGCACACATTGCCCATGGGCATCTACTCAAGTACCTTCTGAGTTCATCCCTTTGTGGCTCTCCAGGGTACCTTGGGTCACAGCATGCAAAACTCTCAGCTCTCCTGCTGCTCCTGATTGTAGCCTATCCTTCTATGCTTCAGAGTTGTCTAAGGTTCTTTCTTCAAGCCTTGGTTCTTCTGCCTAAAATTCCCTTTAACACACACACCCCACCTCATAGTGACTCTGGTGATCCTTAAGCCAGTTCATGTAATGCCTGCACCCCAAACTCTCCATTAGCTCCCAGCCACTCAGAGTAAAAGGTAGCTCTTGCATTGGCTGACCAGGTTCCTGCAATCTTTGGATGTGTGATTGCATCTGGAGCCATCCAACTAAACGGTGGACATTAGAAATCACTGACAGTGAAGAAAGGAAGAGATGGTCTAGGAAAACATTCCCCTCTGTCCCACTCCTTAGCTTTCTGCTGAGAAAGGCTGCAGGTTTGTAGAATTCCAGCATTGCCTAGAGGTGGCCTGGCTTGGAGCTTTCTGGTCTTGTGCTAGCCTCAGATAAGATGGGCGAGAGCAGAGGAAGGGAAAATGATGCCCAGAGCCTGTAGCAAAGGCTATAGAAGAAGTAGGTAAACAACAATGCAGAGAGAGAGATGGGAATTGAGTCATAGTCCTGAATCTGATTCACCACAAACTGGACAGTGTAGGGCGGAAGACTGGGCAGTCTTGGAAAGCTCTGATTAAATAAAAAGATGACTTAGCAGATACATGATTCTTTAGCCCAGAGAAATCTGATTAGGCTGAAAAAATATTTTGTGCTGCTAGATTACTTCGAAAGAAGTCGCACTAGTGAGGAGTGGTGTAGTCCATCTGGATAACTGAATTTCTCGTTTTCCCATCAGCACTCACTGCACTGCATTTGAACTAAGAACACATGTAAGCCATAGTCCTAGGACAATAATATATTCACTCTAATTGACTGTAATTAATCTATCTTCTCAATTAATATGTGAGCTCCTGGAGGGCAATTCCTGTCCACGCTCGCATTCCCACTGATTAGTACAATCTCTGGCACACAGTGTTTACTTTCCCTTGTGTTTGTTCAGTAAAAGTTTAGTTTGGAAAAATGGACTCACAAGATCACCATTTCTCCCTCTCGAAGTAAGAATTAATAACTAAAAAGCCTTATCATATAATTAAATTTCCCTGCATACGAGATCATTTTGAGCAGGAACGGCCTGGATTTGTGCCTCGTACATTTGCAAGGAGTACTGTTCCCATAGACCTGGATATGAAGGGCACCCCCTAGAGGTGTGGAACACAAACTGCACAAGCAAATGGGAGGGGTCTTTGAAACATTCTCGGAAGACTAGTAAAATTGATGGAGTATGGGGTCCTTGTTACCTCTCTTTTCAGGAGCTGGGCAGAAGTTAGTATTACAGGCTCGTATCACTGGAGGTTTCTGTCGGAGCGGACAACTGGACGAAGGCCGACCCTGCTGAACACAGTGGACGGATCGGGTCTGGACGCCCCCTCCACAGGTCACCGTGCACTGCAGAAGAGGGAGAAGAGGAGGGAGTCAGAAACACTCAGCTGGATGGTATCCTTTTAAGGTCAGTGCTATCAAAGAATCTCTGGGCTTTACAATGTTACCAAGATGCCTGTTGATAAAACAAACCGTCCAGAGCCAGGTACGTGGGCTTACGGTCCAGTGTCTTCTAACATGTGAGAGCCATTTGGCCTGATTAGATGGGTCTTAGGCTAATGCTATCTCACCCAAGAGGTGTCTCTCCCCGTTAAGTGACTCAGAGAGAAGAGAACTTCCAGAAATACAGAAGCTGCCCTAAGAATGCGGAAACAAATACAGACACATCTAGGCAATGAATCACAGTATGTAAAGAATTCCAAATAATCTCTGCAGATGCAATGGTGGAGGGGGTAGTTCAAAGTGAGGACAGCAAAAGAAACGATACTCTAGGAGCTCTGGACCCAAGCCCTCAGTGTCCAGCCGAGTTCCTAGTTAGCACGGTGGATACGCTGCTTCCCAGCGGTCAGCGTTATTACTGTCCAGTTAGAATTTTCCTAAAAAATAAATGACTAACAAGGGCTGTTAATGTTCTTACATTTTCATGTGCGTCTGAACAAAATAACAAAGATTTCATAACAAAAAAATAAATAAGAAAATGTTGTCAGTGAAAAAGCCCTTTAAATTGATTAGCTTTTATTTTGCTTTTTAAAATTCACTATATTATCATTTAGGTTTTATGGGCCATTTGTAGCACAAACAGGTAGGGACTGGGGGCATAGACTTGGCGTACTGGCGATGCTTTACTGATCTACATAAGTGTATAAAAATCAATTTGCAAATCTGTTAAATAATGATAAAAATTTTAAAAAGCAATCCTAGCTATAGGTATTGCACCTGGGACACAGGCCAGCACACAGGTACAGTGCCTAGCCAGTTCAGAGAGAACATCATGCTGATTTCCTTTCTCCCTGTGCCACTTCCCAGACTGTCACACACACCGCTCACTCTGGAACAGCACGGGTTTGGGGTGTCGACACCCTGTGCAGTTGAAAATCCATGTACAGTTTTGACTTCCCTCAAAACTTAACTACTACTAGCCAACTGTGAACTGGAAGCTTTACTGATAATGCAGTCAATGGGTACACACTTTGTGTTATGTGTATATATACTGTGTTCTTGTGATAAAGTCAGCCAGAGAAAAATGCGATGGAGAAAATCATAATGAAAATACACTCACAGTAATTACTGAGAAGACCCATGTGTAAGTGGACCTGCACAATTCAAACCCACGCTGTCCGAGGGCCAACTGTACACATACCTGTGTACCTACAATACATAGCTACGCAGGAAAATGTGTATATAAACGCAGATCCATGCACATGGAGACACAGTGGTCCTTGCCCACCCCTATGCTTCATGGGGAGCTGTGGGCAGCATCTCAAGCCAGCGAGTTCTCTGAACAGCTGGGCACCCCCATTTGGGTGGGATGCTGCGAGGACCCAAACACGACTGTGGGTTCCCGAGGACGTGCTGTTCTCTCAGACAGCCTCACACACCAAGAAGAACCTAACCAATGCGACCAACAGTTCACCTAAGTCCTCTGAGAAAAAGGGTGGCACTGACCTATAATGAGATGACAAAGCTGGGGGTCCTGGGCTGCGGTGCCTAACTCTGAGCTTTACCTGCCTCATCTACAAAACAGGGACAAGAATATCCACTAACAACACTGTTACAAGGGAGAACAGCAGATGCATGTAGAGCATTTAGCATAGTGTATAGCACGTTAGCTATTATTATACTATTTGGAGACATAAGAACCAAATGAGTCAAGACTATGACTTCAAGAAGGCAGACGACTCTAGCAGCGGATTTAACAGCAACAGCAAATGCGAACATTAGCCTTCTGTGACAAGCCAGGTACTAAGTGCTTTATATTATCTCATTTACTCATGAAAGCAAAAAGCTTGCAAGATAGTTTTCACATCTAAAACATTGAGAAGATGAGGCCCACGGATTCGGTAACCTTTCAGGCCACACCGGTGGTGGGCGGGCCAAAGAACGCAAGCCCTTTGTTTCATGCCTGTGGACAGGTCTCTCACAGCAGCCCATGGTGGGCTGCCTCCCTTTGAGTCTCACTTAAACAGAAACCTCATGAATGTGTGTGCACTCACCTGTTGCCATGGCGATGAGTACCATCCAGCGGCCACACTGTACCCCGAACGAGCCGGACAGGCCCCCCGGTTGCAGGTTTCTTCCAAGTCCAGGTTTGGCTTCTCGATGTTGCGGCACCTTCGCTCTGGGAAGGCAACCAGCTTTCCCTGGAAGGTCTTCTCGCTGCACTTCATTTCCCTCGTCCTCAAGCCCACACCGCAGGTTGTCGAACACTAGGGGCCAAGACAGGGGGCGTGAGTGTGCAGAGCAGATGTGTTCCAGCCTGAGGACGTACCATCGGAGTGGAATGGGAGGGACCGGATGATGGCAGGGCAGCCACACGCAAGGATCCTACAACCACGGCACCGGGTGCCTCGTGCTACAGTGAGACAACCAGTGTCACAGAACTCATCAGCACCACGAAACAGAATGAGACGCTGTCTGTCCCTGTGGATGTGAGTGAGCAAAGTCCAGACAGAGATGAAACGGTGGAGGATGGGATCGGGGGCTCTGGGGTGTTTATTTGGACGCCCAGCTCCACCTGAGCCCTAAGAAGCTGGGCGTCCGTGCTGAGGAGGCCGGGTACATGGGTGAGAGTTAGAGGCTCTGGAGTGGGGAGAACAACCGTAGTCTACCCCCCTCTCTTGGCTGAGTTGTGTTATGGCAGGAAAGAGAGTGGGGGTGGGGGAGTGGAGACTGAGGAAATCAGTATGAGAAAACTTGTTTTTGTTCTAAGTGTTTTAAACATCATTACGGGACAAAGCGTAGGGCCTTGCTGAACCGAAAGAGTGAGACCTAGCATCTGTGCAATGAGCATAAACAACACAGGATGACCGAGCATCCGGTTCACAGCAGCGCTGTGGGAGGTGGGAGCTCTGGCTCCAATGTGCAAACCAGGAAAGTGAGACTTGGGCGAGCCCCAAGGCACACCCACAGGACACCCTGAAAGCTGCCTTCGAATGGGAAGTCTGGGTCCAGCCCAGGCACTCTGCCAGCAGGGCTTGAATGGCTCTTAAAGGAAGTGAGTGGGGCAGAGATGCGTGTGTGACTCTGGACTGACCATTAGACTGAGTACAAGGGCACTGATGGAAAGGACCAGAGCTGCTGAGATACAAACCCCTCCCCTCTTGAGCCTCCCCATCCCCCATCGGCCTTTTCTCATTCTCTGCCTGTCTTCCTCAGCAGACCATGAACTCCTTAAGAGCAGAGGCCATGAACTCCTTAAGAGCAGAGGCCTCGTCTCCTGGGTTACTGGAGTCCACTTCTGGCTTGGCTCCCTTTCTCCTGTTTCCCACGTCTGTGGATGCACCTGGGTTTCCCATATCAGAATGGAGAAGGCATCCTCAAGTCTCGCCAACATACTCCTGAAGGTACCAAGTGGCCTTTATGGGAACTCTCAAAGGTGATGCTTCTCTCTACCCGGACACACTTTCATCTTTAGTCTGAATTACTGATACCCGTGCAGGCCTCCCCAGCCTCTGCCTGTTTTGCATCCATTCCCCTTCTCTCTGACATGAAAACCTGCCTGTTCCACTTCTTCGCTTACACTTTAATTGGCTCCTAATGTCTATAGGATACATTTCTAGGCGTTACCTGAGGCCCTCCCGATGTTGGAGCTCCGCCGTGCCCCTGTTGCCTCCTCACTGAGTGTGTCCCATCCTGTCCCCTGTACTGAGTGCCCTCGAACTGGAGTAGGCTTTCCCCAGCCCCCCTTCTGCCCCATTCCTGCTCATCCTTCAGGCCTGCACTCCCTGGAAAGACTCTTCTGCCAAGGATTCCTTCTGATGTCAGGCGGGGCGGACCTCGGGCACCCCATGGAGTGATAGACCCCAACAGGGCACTCTGTGCCTCCCCTGCCCAATCAGGGTGATGGCCGCTTCACCAATGTTTGGTGAAGTCAGGCAGGAAGAATGAGTAACCAGAGGGTACCTGGCTGGCATACGCGTGCTGAACAGAAAGAAGCTCTGAGCATCTGGTGGTGGTGGATAAGCTGAGCATGAACAGCAGCACCACCATACCTAGCAGTA
This sequence comes from Macrotus californicus, assembly GCA_007922815.1. Lineage (NCBI taxonomy): Eukaryota > Metazoa > Chordata > Mammalia > Chiroptera > Phyllostomidae > Macrotus > Macrotus californicus. The sequence continues at coordinate 23,645 of VMDR010009889.1, read as the reverse complement.
CCTCCGGGCTCATACCTCACTCCACGACGAGGCGGCCCACTGCAGCCGGGTGTTCTTCGGGCACCGTCCCAGGACACAGCCCTCTTGCGACTCGGGCCTGGGGACGCCGGCGCACAGGCTGTCAGGGAGGCCCTCCGCCGCGGAGGCGCTTCTGCACAGGACCGCGCGTTTCCTCACGCCTCGCCCGCAGGTCTTGGAACACTTGAGATGAAAAAAAATTGCCGTTGCCATGCTAGTCTCGAATGATTGTCAAGTTCAAGTCCGCAGACATACGTGGTTTTAGTAGTCAGGGAAAAAAATATTAAAAAAGAAAAATAAAATACTCTCCCAAAATAGTCCCACGTGAAATTCGGGGTAAACGCCATGCACTAAGGCTCCTTCACCACCAAACTCCCTCTTTGAACCTCTGCATGCCCCCTTTCCTTTCTCCACGCCCACCGTGCGCATTCGGCTAGAACAGCCCCCCTGCGTTCTCCTTGGGCAAATTAGAACTCCTAGCTGCGAAGACAGAGACTGGACTCAACGCCACGTACGACTTCGATTTACTGTCTGCGATAAATGGACACCTCGATTTACCATCTGTGATAAATGGACACGTGCCCTCATTTTAAAGGTCACCGAAGCATGCTCCACGATGCTCCTCCCCACTCCCAGCTCCTTGTTCCCCGAACAGATATACTCTTAACATTAAAAAACATTTTTCATAATGTTCTGTCATTAAAAAAGCACAGCAAAACCTTGTTCTGACCTCTGTTTGGGACGTGGCCGGGCCTTGTTAAACTCCCTGGGACACTGACGCCCGCCTACCAGCAGGGCCCTGAAGGAGGGCAGGGTGGAAATGGGGCCCAGGGCTGCCACCTGGCTTCACGGTTCAGGCGATACAACCCCTGAAATTGTACTATTTCCCCAAATTGTCTCGCTATCTGTGGTTCAGCAGAGGCCGGGCAGTTACAGAGCAGAGTTCTTACCCTCAGTACCATTTGGACCAGGTAACTCTTGTACTGGGGAGCGGTCCCGTCCACTGTGGGACGTTTCTCTCACCAGCCGTGCCCATCCCCCGCTCACTGTGACAATCAAAACTGTCTCCTGGCATTGCTGAGTGCCTCCTGGGGGCACTCATTTGAGAACCTCTGCGTCGTAAATGACAGGTAGTTCTATGCTTCTTCCAACTTTATAGCTTTGTACTTCACTGGGGGTTGGTGACCAAAGCAGACTTTAGGCCCAACTGCTCTCTGTATTCTCTCAACCCTGCCCCCTACCTACCCTTTCATCGAAGCAAGAGTTAAATCTCCGTTTTATGCCTCACTCTTTGTATCTGTCTTTTCCATTTGCTTTGGCGAATTCAGTCGCCAGTTCTGCCGGCCAACCCTCCGACACCTGAATGCTGTCTCACTGTGCTCTGGTCCAGCCTACAGGGCCCCCGCACTCTAGTTTCTGACATCTAGGCTTTCCCAATCGGCAGGTTGCGTAAGAATCACCAAAACGGTTAATGACGATGCCCCTCACGTGAACTCAGTGTGGCCCTCAGGAAGGTGTGAAAGCCGCTGACAGCCCCTGGGGAGCAGAGACACCCCCTGTATTTTTGTTGCCGTCATTTTCCATGGGGAACAAGACCCATGGCTTGCAGTTACCTGAGACCAGGGCCCGGAGATCCACTCTGGGGGGCAGGCGCGGCTGTTGCAGGCTTGCACTTGGGTGGGTGTGCTCACCGGGCACAGGGAGTGCAGCACGGCCGCCTCCTTCTGGAAGGGCTGCTTCTGGACACACTGGATCTTCCGGCTCTGCTGGCCCCCCGCACACGGCCGGCTGCACACACTCCACTCGCCCGGCTTCCAACTGTCAGGGCAAAGCACAATTACTTCCTGTGAAGCTCAGACCTGGGCTCGTGCTTTCCAAAGCAGTTACTGGGAAACACTGACCACCTGATAAAAAGCCTTAGGTCAATTTTAGGACCAGTAAGGGAGATTCCTACCAATTCTTCTTTTACAGATTTTGAAGCTCTCACTAATGTGGCCCAGCTCTAGGGGGTCACATTTAGTCCCCACAAAGTTGTGGGGAAAAATACATTCCTGCCCTTGCCGGGGAAGAAACATGTGCCACTTGGAAATCTGAGCCGTCCATTCATTCAGCCAAATTTCTTGGGATCCTAACTTTGTGCCAGGTACTCTCCTAGGCATCAGGGTTGGAAAAAGGAATGAGGCAATGTTCTTTCCATTAAGGAGCCTACGACACACTGACGAGGCAGATATGCGAACAAATAAAGACAACACTTTCTGATAATCGCCACAATCTTTGTTAATGTAAACTGCAACAGTGAGGTTCATGAAGGAGCGATCCATGGCGGGGGCGGGGGTGGGGGGGGTGGGGGTGGAGTGAGCATGCGTGCAGGGCGGAGGAGGGGTGCATTCAGAGGAGGTCTCACGGAGGGAATTTCTAAGCAGCCAATTCTGCCACTTACTTCTCCGGTTAGTCTTAAAATTTACTGGTAATTTAGAGATATAACCCTGTGTTCTTTATTTAAAAATTGCCAGACCACCTTTTCCCACAGCAGTCTGAACCTTGGTTTCTATTTGAAGGCTAATCAAGCGAAACTATTAATCCTTTTCAATACCTTTCAATACTTTTGATTAATTGAAATTCTATGATTTGGAGACCTAGCATTAAAAAGAGCTATCAGATATAATCATTAACATACTGGAGCCATAGAAATGTCTAAAACTCAGCTTGATCTACCAGTCTTCTTGGTATCACTTTAAGAAATGTCACGAATATGCTCTCATTATATGTTTGCATTTCTCTCACCTTCCCTAGTCCTATACGTTTTTCTCTGGTTTCCACACAAGCCTGACATGTGAAATTAAAGACCTTTAGTTCAGAGAATTGAGCACATGGATTTAGGACTATGTGTATTCTAAAACATTGTGTAATCCATATTACCTTACTTAAAGAAAGATTGTGTCAAGTAAAGTATTTCCTATGTTTGTATAATTATTTGATCTTATAATAAGACATAAAGAAAGCATATTATGCAATCAGTAGCTTTAACATTTCTATAAAAATGGCGTTTTTGTCTACGAAATTCACGTTTCTTTCCTTTATGTGGCTAAGATCATGACTTTGTTCGTAGGAAAAGCATAACACAAATGGACTTCTTGCATCGCAGGGATGGTCCCCACACCTGGCCTCCTTCCCTCCCCGCTACCTCACAGCCCAGACCCTACAGCGTTCATTTCTCACTCACTGATCTTTTGTATGGCCTGTTTTTACAGCATGTCTCTCACTGCATCTCAGTGGCTTCTTTACGCACCCATCTGTCCCATTTGGTTGTAGGTTCACTGACAGCAAGAACTGCAAGTTGCTCATTTCCACGTCCCAGGCCTCAGCTCAGAGCTGGCCTACAGTGAAGCCCACCCATGGCGTGATTGCTACACGGGAAAATAGTGGAGCTGGCTCGGATTAATTTCTTTGCCCTTCTAGCTCCAACAGTCTGAGTCCAAACTTTAGTTCTAGGGTCTTCCTAGGGAAGAAGAGTCCCCGAGAGGCCCCGTGATTCCAACAGAAAGTAACGAGATGTAAGTAACAGGGCCAGGAAGAAAAGACCACTAAAGACCCTGCCCTTTCTCCACTCCGACCTGGCAGTCATGGCGAGGGGTGTGTCTACTTTTAAACAACCAGTGAGCCCGCTACTGCCCAGGGTGCCGTTCCTACCGGGAGTCACCGGGCAAGCCCTAGGGGTTGGACAGGACCATGGCTCTCTCCCTTTTCGTAATTTTGTAGCAGTTATGCCATGTGCATATATAAGCGGGTCCCTTTCTGTGGCTGGCTGAGATAACCCATGAGGAGGAGGTTTGAAATAAGAAAATACCAGCTTGCCATTCAAGCATACAATTCACACACACACACACACACACACACACACCCCTACCACCTGAAGGAGAAATCACTCCACAATGGTCAATGACTGTCTGGTAATCACGTCCTGGAGACGTGGATTTCTTAGCAAAAGGGGAAAATTCATAATAGCCCTTGAACTTTCTTTCTCTTTCTCGTGCTTAGGATATAGCTGGTTCCAGATTCTCAGAGAAAGACTGGGCTGACAGCTGGGCATATGGGACTGGTAGATAGCTACAGCCCCAGACAATTATGGCAAATGTGCTATTTATGAGGACAAAATGCATGTACGTGCATAAAAAGGCTGTGGAAGATCATTGCCTCACCACAAAGCAAACACTGCTTATTAAGATGGTCTGAAACATCAGTGAGCAAACGTTGCTTTAGAAAAAACTCTGTCAATTCTATATAAATACATTTGGCAGAAGATAAATCACACAAGAAAAGACTCCATATGGCTGGGAAGATTACTTAAAATTATTGTTCGAACAATAGTGCGGCTAAAATCCATCCAAAAACAAACCCACAGAGCTCCCATAGGTCCCCGCCATCAGAAGTGGATTACCACTTGGCCTCTCACCCCTGTCTTTATTCTGCGTCTTGCTACTGTGTGATTTGCGTTCAGGGTTTCGTGGTCTGCATGGTATTATGATTTTTAAATTCTGAGACAACTATATAAAGGTTAAGCACACGACCACATGGGAATTTAACTAATATAGTTATCTGTGTTATTTAGGTATCTATTTGATCTAGTGCAGAGGAGTGTCTATGTAAAGGTTAAAAAATACAAAGTACCTTTATATCCCAAGGTTAGGTTTGCATAGGCAGAGTTAAATGAATGTCTAAAGCAAAGCTGTGTTTTTCAAGTTACATATTTGAGCCTGCACTACCTGCTTCCTTCTGTTACCGTTTGGGGCATTCTATCCATCTTAACATCAGAAGCACTGACCTACGGGCTTCAATGATCTCATACCAACAATGAAGGCATATAAAGCACAAATATAACCAGAAAGACATTTCCAGATGACTTACTAGGCAGGGCAGGAGAAAGCATTGCATACTTTGGGTTCCGTTGCTGGCTTGGTTCTTGCATTGCAGAATGAGGAATTGACTTGAGTATTTTGATCTCGTAAGCAAATGGCCTTTACACTTATGTAACCTAAGAAGACATCAAGAGTCACAAAGTAAAAATTACAGATAACCAACTCAATTTCATTTCCAAATTTAGCTTCTGATTTACCCGGGTTCTGATACACTTCAAGATACGGAATCCAATTATTGTGTGAGAACGCTTTCTTTTGATAAAATCTGCAACTCATTTGATCCAATTCCCCCCACCCCGAGGTAACAGTTTTCATATCTTAATAATTTTCACGTGTAGCTTCTTCATTTCCAAGACTGCCGTGGGTTCTAGAGCCACACAGTGATGCACACCTCCTTTTGAAAACAGGGCAGTTGTAGGGGGAACATCCCATCAGCTCTAACTCACATTGCACACATCCAGTGGAAATAATTCTTCAAAGAAAAACCATTGGTGAATTATGCATGGGAACTCTGAGATTCTGCTGTTCCATGGAGCATCTTCTTCTTCCATAAGAGTATGATGCATATGCAAAGAGTGGAGCTCACTGAATAGGTAGGTATTCATACCTGTTGGCTAGGATTCTGGTTTTCTGTCTGTTTTAGCAGCATCCTACGCCTTACTTGCAGTGTTCAGTTCAGAACTGCTCATCAGAGACGTGAATTTTGTGAATAGCTGTCTGTCAGCCCCCCGGATAGGAATTCTGCCTCCTCTTTGAATTGTTCATACTTACATGGTGCTTTTCCTTAAAATCAATCTGAGAAGCAGTGAAAAGTCACCCCTGCTATTACGATTAGGTTGAAGTGGACTTGCCTTCAGGAGGCACTTAACAAAACCACATGGGGATTCCCTAATGTTAAGAGTTTACTTCCAGAGAACTTATTCACTTCTTCTCACATGTCTTGGACACAGCACGACCTGTGAATCATGTGACTGGATTGCTAAATCAAGGCAAGAGGGAATCCCACAATGCACTTCTTCAGCACCCTCCCCTTGGCTGGATTCATTCCCTATAAATGGAAAATGACCAACTCTCTCTCCTTCCCAAGGATCTGTGCTCTCTCTGGAACACCAGGAAGTTATTGCAAATGATCTCAAAGAACACTTGACATGAGAAAAACTGCTCATGCTCCAAAACAAAGTAAAAAAGTGTAAGGCTATGTCTATAGCAACAATTTTCAACCAGCGCGCTGCAAATGTTTTTTAAAACATGCAACACTAGACTATCTAATCAGGGCACTCACCTCTTTTCCCTTAGATTGTCAAATAAAAAGGCAACAGCCAACACAACAACAGCTGTCTGGTGTGAATGAATCAAAAGCATACCTATTTTTTTGTCAGAATGGCAAAAAAGTATATTTTTGGTGTGCCACAGGATTTTAGTAATTCATTTAATGTGTGCCAGGATATGAAAAAGGGTGAAAACCAGAGGTCTATAGCATGGTTTCTGTTCTGTAAAAAAACGAACACAACGATACCTATACACATGTCCGAGTAGGTCAAACACACGTGTTTTTGTTTGCATAATAAAAAAAATAGAATGATATAGACCAAAGTATTTCACATTGGCTGGTGATGATTAAGAGATTATGGGAGCTTATTTTTCTTCTTTTAGTATATTGCCTTTAAAATGTTTATTGCTAAAATTATATTACTTTTAAAGTATTTAATATTTTTTAAAAGAGGTATTTCTGCAAATTTTGTTAATTACCATGAATGCCTGAAGACCAGGCCTTACAGACATAAGAATTTCTTCATTTTCTATATTCCTGCTCTGTCTCTGGTTCCAAGATGCCCCATTTTGCCAAGTGGGTCGGAGAGAGTTAGGGGACCCAATGTCACCAGGTGCTCTGGACATGAGGAAGTGAGTGACCAACCTTCGTGCTTTGTTTTCATGGACCTCCTTATGGACTTCTGTTCCTTTTCCCAAGAGTGACAAAATTTGCCTGACAAGCAAACACGTGATGTTTTTGAATCTTGATAAAATGTCTGCCTCTACTTGCTGAGAGGACAACTGGTTTTTTTCCTTACAAGGGTTATTTCTCAGAGTTTGTCCATGTCCCTTCTGAGGACTGCTGACCTCACCCCTGAGGGGACAGCAGGGCACGGTGCCCACCTAGCAGAGCCATCTGACGTCTATGCTGTGTGTGCTCTCCCTGGTCACAACCCTCCCTTCTCTAAGTCCCAGCGGGTGGTTTATAAGAACAGGGAAGTCACGGAAGGGGGAAACTAAACTGTGGGCTGAAAATTTTTTTAAATATACAAATATATAGGTAGATATATTTATAAATAGACTTTTTACAGGGTCTGGCAGAAATAACGCCCCACATTTTATTACAAAATCTTTTAATACAAAATCATAAGTATGTCATCTGTAACCTAACAATATCATACTCAAGCATACCATATGACATTTTAGGCGAAATGTTCAAATTAAAACTATAAATGATTACACCCATATTATTACCCTACCAACCACATTCAAGCAGGCCTTACTTCTGCTGCACCCTGTGTATTTCCCCCAGAAGGTTCTGATGTATAATTTTGAGTCCTGCTTGTGGCTGACTTGAGTTTTGTGAGAATCGCTTCCTTGCTACATAGGAAAATCATCAAGTAGTACAATAATACTTGCTTTTCAGAGTGATGGTTCCCATAAGAGACGATTCTTTTGTTGCTTATTCAAACCATACAATTTAAAGAGGCCTGGGGTGGAAGGGCCTGTTTTAGGAAGAGACTTGAAGGATGGAATAAAGCAATGAACCCACCTCCACCGCAGGAGGCGGAGCATTCGGACTGCACCGTACTCCAGGTGTGGACGTGTCTTTTCATGGACGGCTGCGTTCCATTCACGGCCTTGGGCAGGGCATACTTCCAAGCTATCCCTGGATTTTTGCCTTGCATCAGGACCTGGACAGCATAAGACACGAATCAGAGGTCAAGATACAGGTCAGACCCTGGAATTCCAGAGAGCTCACTGCACATTTTAAAGATATTTGCATGACATTTTGACCTTAAAGTTGGTTCACATCATTGTTCCCAAGCCTGTTGACTTAAAGTTTTCCCAGGACACTTTAAAATGTGCACTGCCATAGCATCAAAGCTGTGATTAAGATAAATGCTACACAGGGAAACATGACTTGACATTTGCCATAAGCCCACAACCCTCAATGCTAGGCATAGTTTTAATAAAAAATAATTGCATTAATAAACCAAAACATTTTTTACATTATACTGAAGGAAAGAAGGTTACCATATGAGGTCTTAGCTAAAGAGAATGTGTCTGTTCACTGTGTACCAGGGTAAGCAGCAGATTAAGACAAAAAGAAATATGATCAGAAGTAGGGGTTGGTTATATACATCCTAAGACCTTGCCCTTTTAAGATATATATATATATATATGATCCTATAAATCTGATCCTATAATATCTGACTACTAAAATGAGAGCATTTACTGGCACATTCTAGGCACCGGGCACCCTGCTGAATTTTTGCTAAGCATTGTCTCAAAACATTCCTCTAACCACTTTATAATGTAGCTGCCTATGTTTTCATGGGTGGGGGGAGAAACCCTGATCACAAAAACCTTGTACAAGATCACACAGGTGACTAGTGAATGAGCTTAAAGTGAAACTTAGGACCTCCAACAAAATGTGTTTCAACGCTGCAATACATCTCCTTGTTTTTGGCGTGGAAAAACATTCTTTGCCTCCCTTCCTGATTCTCTCTTTTCTTAACTACCCCTCTCCTCTCTCCTTTCAAGCTCAATGCATGAATATAAATAGCTGCTTGTCTCTGCCCCAGAGTCCTATGGAAAATTCTTTACCACCAGAACTGGGCATTCATGCTCAAGAAGCAAAGCAGATTTCCAGTTAAAAATAGAAACCTCTGGCTCTATCTCTGTCTGGTGGGATCCCACCTCAATTAAAGTTGGGTGGGTGGTGGCTGTTCAACGACCTCTGTTACATCGACCCACCCTTGAGGATGCTACCAAATGCTTTCCACTTTGCCGTTAGCCTAAACGTATCCAGGAATATAAAGGCTTACTTGAAAACTCCCCAGTGTGCACATTGCTTGTACAACAAAACAAATCTTGGTGGCTTCCAGAAACAACCAAAATGTTCACAGATGGGTCTTTGTTCCCCCCTGCCCCATCCAACACAAAAAATAAAAACAACAAACAGGTAGTGTCATTAAAGTAGACAAATGCCAAATTCTCACCAACAAAAAACCTTCTTAAAGCCGAGGTCCTCGGGGTTGTTTCATTCTGAGGATCTATTCAGCCTTTGCTTTTCTTATTTTTGCAGCTAAATCATACAACTGTTCTTAGAACTGTGTGTTTAATTATGCTATAACATTTCATACATTTTGACTAGGTAGCATTCTTTCCTTATTTGAGATTTTCGCAGTGTTTCTGTAAATGTCTTTGTGTGCTGTTAAGTAAACAGATACTTTAGAGATTTTTCCACAAGCTAGACTTTTGAGGGAATTTTTACATTCAGAAGATAATCTTGATGATCACTGATTTCTCAACTGAATTTCTCCTTCAATTAAAGCAGTGTCTCCAACGCAACACTTTGGGTTGCTATTTTCTTTATGCAATAGGAATGCAGAAATCTTGTAGACAATAAGATACTGCAGTGCATACACCACACATACACATAGTTAAATACAAATGAATGGCATAGGAGTTAGAGTGAGCTCAGGCTCACAAGGCAGGATGGCATCGCAACATAGTGGAGTTACATCATACATGCGAGTGAGGAAGGCATGTTCAAGTGCAAGTGTGATAAAGAAATCCACTCACTTATCACCTCTTCCTAGGGCCACCCATTTCCCCCATTCAAACTAGATCCTGACTTCTACTGCCATAGGGGAAAGTGATCCCTAATGGAAATGCAAAGAAAATTAAATATTAGTTCTTGCTTTCAGGATGTTAAGGACTTATATTCTGGTGATTTAACTGTGGTTTAATACATCTTCAAAGGGCATTTAAGTATATTCTACTTTCATCTTTCAGACAGATCACAGAACTTAAGCCATACATGGCATGTGGTTCATTGTGAAACATTTTAAAATGTTGCTGTGAGCAGCAGGATGCATTTAAGAAAAATATTAGACTGTGAAGATCAAAGTGCCATCGCTATTGAACAAACAGAATCAACAAGATGTCAAGGTTCTCAGGTATCTAGTAAAGCCAACTATAAAAAATTATCAAAATATCTTGCTGTTAATAAGAGAACTTAGACATTCTCCCCCGTCCAAACTGTTCCTGTAACTGTCCCTCTCCTGTTACCCAGGATGCCCTGTCCTGACTCTGGGGTCAGTCCAGATTGTCCCCATACTCCAGACTCCATCTTCCCTTGCCTGCTCAAGGACACCACTACTACAGTTGCCCTCTCTTTGTTGAGCCTTAAATCACCCTATCGATTGGATCATTCCCATCATGCATCCAAATATGCTATCATAGTTCTCATCTTAAAAAAAATTATCTCCATATATCCCTCCAGCTCTTGTTCCACCTTTTTCCCTTTATAGCAAAAACTCCTCCAAGAGCTGCCTTTCCTATCTGTCTCCATATCTTTCATCATTAGCCCACGATGCTTCTCTGTGGGTGCCCCTCCCCACCGCATCACTGAGACTGCTCCTTCAAGAACACCTGGTGATGTTCAAGAGCTGATAGGCCTTGTCTCAGTCAACCAATTGGCAGCATTGGATATAGCCAATCACTTCCTTCTTTCTTTGCCACCAGACGCCCATTTTCTCAGTTCTTTTCCTGACTCACTGACCTTCATTTCTAGTCTCTTTTGCTGAATCTTGGATCTCCTAGCTTTTCGATATCAAAGTGACCTCCAACCTCTTGACCCTTCTCTTCTCTATACTCACCTCTCCAGGTGATTGCACTAGCCCTGTGGTTTTAAATACAATCTACTTGTTGACCACTCCCACATCCGTAACACTGCACCAGCGCTTTCCAATAGAACTTTCTGCAGTGATGATAATATACTGCGTTGATCCACGTGGGTGCCACAAGCCATGTGTGGCTATTGGGCACTAGCACACTAGTGTGACGGAAGCAGAGAACTTGGCATTCTAACTCCCTAAGATGTAAACTCCACCAAGCGTGGACAGTGGCCACCATACTGAACAATACAGCTGCAGATGAAACCCGTTTTCTGACTCCACATTCGTATAGTCAACTGCCTACTTGCCCTCTGTACTTGAGTATTTAAAAGGTGGGTCATCATCCCACACTGAATCTGGGTTTTCTTCCTATGCCCATAAAATGGTGACCCAGTCCTTCTGACTGTGCAGGCCGACGTTAAAAGTTGGAGGTGCTGTGATCGCCTCTCGTTTTCTCATCCTCCGCAGCTTATCGATCAGGAAATGGTGTTACCTTTACCTCCAACATATCTCAAATCGGACCAGGTGCCCCTTTGCCTATGGCAGTGGCTGCGCCCTGACCTAAGCCCCCATCACGTCTTCTGATGTCCACGGTCACAGCACCCTGTACGAGAGGCCAGGCCTACTCTCCAGTGGGCGGGCGGGGGGGGTGAGGTGGGTCCATGCCACCACCACAGTGACAGCGACATAAGAGGTTAAAGACAAAGCACCATAAACCTGCCCAGAAAAATCAAACACTGCTGTGATATTGGGGGAGGGGCCTCATGCCTGAAGAAGCTTTGTGGCTGTCATTTAATTTTGGTGAACAATTTCAGCAAAAAAGCCACAAGACAACAACATAGAACTTAAGTCTTCTTTGAGAATTTCTATTCCCTCAAAAGGAGGAACTTTTACATTGAGTTTCCCACGGGCCTTCACTCATAGCTTAAAAAATCCCCTGAAAAGTAAAATTATCGAGCAAAAATTAACAATGGTAGCAAACACCACTTGGTAGCAAGAAGGCAACTAATCCATTTCGTATTATCAAGGTAATAGCGAGTTTACTTACTCAGCCAAAGCAAGAAGGGAAATAACTTACACAACTTACTCTAATGGTTCACAGGATTATGCAACTTTAAATTACTACCTCGTAAAATACATAGAGCTGGATATCGCCGTATTACTATTATAGTTTTATAGCCAAAGGCACAAAGAATACATTGTTTATAGTTTGTTGAACATATTAATGCATTCAATGAATTCATAAATGAATAAAAGCCTCTCAGCTGTAAAAAATCGAACGACTCAGGCCTGACTGATCCGTGCAGCTGCAGACCCGCCTCCAGAGCTGGGTGCGCGGTCACGGACGCTGAGAGACAGCATCTGAACGAACCAGCAGAAAGCTGGTGTAAGACTTTACCTTAGCAACCCCTCCTAAAAACCTGTTAAAAATAGTAGTTATTCAAACAAATAGATGCCAAGACCACATATATAAAAGATGACACTTGTCAACTGTACCAGTGCTTGCTCCTTGATGATAATTAAGGTATATCTCTGTCCTTTTCTTTACCTTGTATTGAGGAGGAAAGGAATGTAATCTCTTACTTTCTCTTAACTTTACTCTTTCCTTTGAAAATAGACTGTCCAGCTGGCTAATGGAATAGAGATTCTCAAAATGACTGGACTTCAACAAAAAAGGAATGGCCACAGAATTGCTGGGGCTTGGGGCTGAAATGAAAGCGCAAGGCTGCTTGTTTAAAAAAAATTATTAAGAATTTCAAGTTGGTGGTGCCCGCTGGGTGGTTCAGTTGCTTAGAGCATCATCCCAATCCACGAAGGTTGTGGGCTTGAGCTCCGATCAGGGCACATACAAGAGTCAACCAGTGAATGCATAATACAGTGGAACAGCAAAGTGATGTTTTCTCTCTCTCTAAAATCAACAAAGAAAAATTCAAGAAAAAAGAATTTTACGTTGGTGACAGCAAAGCTTTTAAACCCAGCACAGGGCCCGTCCAAGCGCGAGGTCCTGTGCAGGGCCCACATCTGTGACACCAGCTCTGTCCAACCTTAAGGTGGAGGTTTCCTCATCCACAGCGGTTTTAAGACACATCTACCAGCCCGTCACCTTGACCACAGATAGTTGGTCCACCAGAATCCGGGAAGCAGGAGGACTGGAGATGGTCGGTGTATGACAACCACACGGCTGAGACTCTAACTGCCCCTGGGAATGCTGAGGAACACATCTGGGACAGCGCATAATTTGAAAATAATTCCCATCACTCACATCTACTTTAGAACATTTCCAGTGACCTTGTCAGGAGTGGTCAATAACTTTTCTCAGCACTAGTAGAGAAGACAAATGCCCCGCAGTCCACGAGAACGCCACAGGGCCCCTCCCCAGCCTCCGCCATGGCACACCATCGCAGTGACGCCGTTCCCGAGCCACCCCACGCAGCATGTCACACTGTGCAGCCGCGCTGTTCAATGCACAAATTTGGAAAGACCGCCAGCGATTCAGTCTACTTAACTGGTCTTAGGCCAGAGAATTTTCCAGCCAACTGGCACTGGGTCTCTAATTTACAGCTGGCAAGCAACCTCCCTAAATGCTTCCAGGTCCTCAGTAGAACTGTTTAATGTCTACCTTTAACACACGAACCACCTGACTTCAGACACAACACTCAGCAGCTTTGACCACAGGGTGCAGAGTTATAAAATTTACAGCTTCTTAAGTTGGAAAACCACAGACAGGGGCTGGACTCTACCAACGGCCCTCTGAACAGCGGGGGTGCAGCTTCTGCTTTGGGCGCACAAAGGACACACTGAGGAATCCTGGGTACACAGCCTTCTTTCTTTTGCTCTCATGTTTAATTTTTAGTGCTAAAACTATCAATGACTTTAATCGGCTTTGTATTCATTTCATCATTTAGGCCTTTTTTTTTTTTTTAAGAGATTGTCCTAATTCTCCCCTGGAAATCAAAGTTACGGACAGGCTGGAAAGACTGGATTTTCATTTAATGCGTGCTGGAAAGCTTGCTTCTTGTCTGCCGTCATGTATTTGAGGGCTTACAAAATACTAATAGCAGAACTTACTGTATGCCGGGCAAAGTACTGCACGTGCACGACCTCATTTAAAGCTGATTGCATTATAGAGAAGGTACAGTGCTATCAATATTCCAACACTATACATGAATAAACCGATACGCGGGATCCCAAAGCTACTAAACAGAAGCACTGGACTTGAGACCCTACTATTGCCTGACCCCAAAACTCAACATCTCAACTCTCGCGACACCGCCTCCCCAGCCGTGAAGCACAATGTTCAGGATTCTAGCTTAAAATTCTAAAAACTGTATCAACTATTGAAAAGATTCTGTTACTAAGGGTTCAAGAGCGTGCTACACACCGTTTATTGGGTTCAAGCCCTGAGCATTTGATTTCTGGAACATGCTAACATGTGATTGAAGCATCCACGATCTCCTAAATCCGTTTCCCCCTGTGTTTATTTGGATGTGCTATTTAACCACGGTTTTAAACAACTGAAACACAATACGCTTTGTAGAATGGCCCTCCCTGAGAAGTCACAAATGACACCAAAGGTGGACCAATGCTCCGGAAGGGGATACACTTCTGTGGTGCGGATGCCTGTTTGCGTAGGTTCCTGGAATTTTGGAAACCCTCGTGATGGGAAGAGAGAGTCAGTAGTCTTTGCTACTTTCTCATTGCTGCCAAGTTTGAAGAACGCGACCAGGTATCATCGCCACTATCACGTGTGAGTGAGTTGGATCTGACACAAGACAGTGACACGGAGAGCCTGACGTGGGCGTGCAAACACATCTGTTAGGCAGCTTCAAAGGTGCGGTTTGACACACTCAACCCCGACTGCAGGTCTAGTTCAACTCATCAACATTCCTCAGAGTTCAGGGAAGAGAAATAGTGCCCTCCCACCCGTCACAGAAGTATTTGCCGTGAATTTACTGAGGCCGACGCTTCTAATAGCAAATGGCACTCTCCAGACAGATGACGTGGCATCGCCAAAGCACCTCTGAATTGTCCCCTGGAGTCTGGGTTTTATATCATCTGTTCTGCATTAACCCTCCAATTCGTCTTTGCCTCTTCCGTGCTGCGTGTCCTCACTCAGTCCTTGCTGCTTGCTAATCCCCGTTCCCTTCTACTGCGTTTATCTCAAAGCTCATCTTCATTCATTTCAGCTCCCTTCCCTGGGGGGGGGGGGGGGGGACTCGAGCAGCAGGGTCACAGGGAAGGAGCTAAATGACAAGGTGATGCTCCATCAGCGGGGCTCACACACTGTCATCTCACTGATCTATGTGCCCGTCCACCTGGTCCCCCGCCACTCCATCATCTCCTTTTGCCAAAGAGTAGAGGAAGTTGTTTATTATAGTAATTTTCTTTACATGTCTTTTTTCTGCCTTGAAACGGGCCTGTGGTTAACCTATTTCTCACGTACTGTCATTACAAAGGCTGCCGTCCTTTTCAGCTTCGGGATGGCCCCTCGGTACACTATTAATTGAGAAGAGGGTTCAAAGAGTTAAACACCCCTTTGGCCACTTAAAAGAGAGGGGAAAAAAATCTTTAACATAAAGAAGAGCTTTTATTTTTAAGACTTAAAAAAAAAGGAATGTTGTAAAAACACAGGTGATCATATTTCAGTCTTAGAATAGCAGCCTGTGTTATCATGGCATCCCGAGTCACCGTCGATCCCATAGAGATGAAGTTGCTTTATAATGAAACACTCACGATGGATTTCCTCACCTGCCCTCCAACGGCGTGACAGTTGGATAGAGCGTGTGACTCATTGTGTGTGTGTGTGTATGTGTGAGACAGAAACAGACACAGACAGAGAGAGAAACAGATGGAGGATAAGGGAGAGAGAGAGGAAGTGGAATGAGTGAAAGAATGTGGGAGAACAAGAAGGGGACAGGTAGGAGATGGGTGAGCGTGGGGAGCAGTGAGGGTACCAGCTAGCAAAACAGCCCATCTTATCTCTGAGTGGACATCTTAGTTGATCAAGAAGAAAAAGAGAACATTAGTGGTTTTAATTATTATTGTCAAGACCCCCTAAAAGTTCCACATTCAATAGGCCTTTTGCACGATGCTTAAACAAAGAAGAGTCAGTGACCTTACACGACCTACATCTAATGGAAAGAATGAACTTTTCAGCCCCACTCAAAAGCCCAGCACAAATATGTAGACTTCAGACTGAATCACTATTTTTCAATAAGGCATGGCTACATTTAAACTCTGATCTTCAATTTTCACATTTCTGCCCCTTCAAAATGTAATTCCTTACACAACACACGTGCTAAGTGTGAGTGTGGAAGTAACATTGAGACAGTTTTGATAAAATAGACAGTGCGGTGGTGCACACATCACATCCCAAACACCGCTGAAATATAAGCTGACTCTGAAACCCTTCAGACAACTGACAAGTGCACTAGTCCAATGACAAATTCCTTAGACTTTATTCCAGGCTTATGTTGTGTGGAATGAATTGCATAAAAGAAATTTGGGGAAATTATCTAATTTATAATAACTGTATCTGCAGTGACCTCAGAACGTATATGAGTGCCAAATCAATATTGACTTGTGTTGGTGCTGGGGTGTGCATGTGCATGAGTAGTTTTTCCCCCGGGCAATGCAGAAATATAATGTTAGGGTCATGAAAATTAGCTCCTTTTCTCCAGCTCGTTTACATATGTATGTATTTCAAAAGAAGAAGTTGATTGCTGTATTAAATAATGCCTAAAAATTTTAAGATCTAAGGCAATCATATAAATCCTTGATTATCCTTATGAATTTCCCTTGGCCACTGATACTTAATTTGACACACCCCTCTTGCAAATGTTGAAGCAAATGAGCCAAGGTCCCAAGGACAATGGGTGTTTGTAAGGGAGACTACGTTTTTGAAATCGGGCGGGTGCACGACTCAGTCATAAAAGTAAAGGTCTGTTTTCCATTTAAACTGAGCTTCTCTATGAAGACATTCCGTAAAGCTTTGACATATAAAAATAACCAGAAGCAGAAGACTCTTTTATTTGGTGTCAGGCCACACACTTTCTTCTTGGGGCTAACTGACAGCAGTCAATTATTCCCAGGGTTGCATCACCCTGCCTTAGGCTAGAAAATAATCCGAAATAAGCAAAAGGATCTGAGAAACCCACCACCCTGGGAGGGCAGATTGAGTGAGTTTCCTGTGAACTAACTGGTCAGCAACTTCTTATGTGTAAATTGTTCACTTTGGGAGAGGCAAGCATTTTCCCAACCATATTGATTCCTCAAATGCTACTGAGGAGATCAAATTTCAATACTTTAAATGCTATTCACTCTACTCAACTTTAAACTCTAGCCAGTTCTAAGACCAGTCCTAGAAGATGATGAAATCCAGTGGTTTTTTAAGTGTGTACTTTAGCAGTCTGGGCCTTTCAGAGAACTCCGGACTACTGCTGTGGTCGGGACAGGAGAAAAGACATGGAGGAAGAAGCGGCTGCCTCTGGGCCTGTCACTCCTGACTTTGGCCAGAGAAACTCTCCTCTCATTTATTTATTGCCTCTACGTATGATTTTTCAGTTTGGAAAAAAGATTTTGCTTTTGAAGTGCATAAGCGAATTTTATCATTGGATGTCCTTCATCCAATAAATACAGGCAAACCTCAGTTCTCGAATGTTGGTTCTCAAACATTTTGGTTCTCGACCAAGTTGTTCACAGAAAAGAAAAGTCTCGGTTGTCTAACAAAGCTTCGGGTCCCGATTCCCTACCTGCCTGCCCTTTCATGCTGATACCTGTGTGATCAGTCACATGTCTCTCAGGTGATTCAGTTTTCGAACAAATCACTTCTCAGACAATCTTCTGGAACAAATTAAGTTCAAGAACTGAGGTTCCACTGGATTTTTTGAGTATCTGTGCTGTTCTAGGTACTATACCAGCCCTGGAAGCTGCCAAGATGAGTAAGTCTTCCTGCTAATAGAGGGTCTCAGGTGCTATTAAAGAGCTTAAAGACTGTGCTATAGGATCGAGTGGAAAACATCAGTTTAGCATTAGTTTGGGGGATCAGTTCACAAATGAGAAAACTGGGATCCAGGAAGTTTAAGTGACTTATGCAGAGTGGCACAGGTGGGGCACAGGTAGTGGTGACCCATACTGCCAACCACTTATACAGGTGTTCCCTGCTGCTTTAGAAAAGAATGGGATCCACACACCGAAACCCACTCTTTACATCCTTTAAACACTTGAGACATGATTTATGTCTTCACCACTATGTATTCCCAAGGTCTACTACAAGGGACCCAAAAGATGTTTAATTTTTTTCCAGACATTGAGAGGAAGTAAGGAGAAGAAAATTACTTTGAAGGTAGTTACCTAAATCCATACACACCAACATGGCTGAAGATGGGAACTAGCCATAAGATACTGGGAAGACCTGATGAATATACATAAACGTGATAAAAATAGGGACATTACATTATCCTTCCAGTGCCAGCATCCCGTGTTTTGGCAAACATGCCCTTCTGCTGATTTTTACACTGTAATAAGAACTTAGTGAACATGCAGATATTTTAAGTGGCCAAGAGAGAAAGTGCTTTTTTTTCCACAGACGTATACTTTCTGCGGATGGAACGGCATTTTTTATTTTGGTAGGTTCCCACACTTTGATTTTCAGCATCCCACAGGATTGTAAAACATGTTCAACATTTTTATATTGGAGTGAACATATTTTTGGCTCTGAAAGTATTCATTTTGGTTCAATTCATAGCTGTATGGAAAGGCGTATGAACTTGAACTTCCTTTAAAGAATATAGCCATGGATTGCTTGGATACTGATATATAGTCTAGTTCTGGAAAAAATGTAATTTATTGCTAACTCTGATTTTAGCTTTTTAAACATCACTGTGTTATGTCGATTTGGGAGAGGACTGAGTACATGGGAAAAACTGGCCTGGAACTTGACATTCTCCTGAGAGGAATAAAGTACAATTTAAATATTAAAGTCATTAACCCCAATATTTCTAAAAGATAAAATAGACATAATACGAGGCCCCTGGATTTGATTTTTTTAAGCTCCAAACATATTTGCAACTTTTGAATGAAACCGTAACTCCTTTAAAAATACAAGTGATTCATGTCCAATTAATCACACGAGTTTCCCTCCAGATTGCTTTCAGACAGGGCACATTCCTGGGACATTAATTTAAGCTTTCATTGATTCTATAAGTAGAACAAACACATAAGGTGTGGCTTTGTAAAGCAATAGCTAAGCAAATGTGATGCTAGTCCATTGCAGTGAAACTATGACTCTGTATTAATAGAGATTATTATAGTTCTTATTTCTATTCATATGGCAGTACAATTATTTTTTAAAATATATTTTACATATCCAATTGAACCTAGGGAAGATTTTTAAAATAATTTTATTTAGATCTACCCAATATTTTCCCCACATTATTTTATGTTTGTTTTTTTTCTCCCCTCAAGGTGCTGCCTGTATTTGCAAACAGAGAGATGGATGAACTTGACCAATTTTAGAGAACTCCATCACCAACTGAGGTCATCCTTCCATTTCTCAAAAAGAGCTCCTAAACATCAGAACAAATTTTGGACCTAGTGAACAACCCAAAGATTTCACTGTAGTCAAGGCTAAATAATACAGATGAGTAAGATAGGGACCTATGCTTAGATTAAGCAAAGCACAAAGATATTCTCAGCTTGAGGCTGGTACAACATTCAGTGACCACGCATCCATTATCTGCTTAATGTGATCAACACAGACAGTGCCAGGGGATATTTCAGGCTCTAAAGCTGAAAGCAAGAAGGAACTCAGCTATTCTGCTTCGTACTTTCTATTGTTCTTGTCTTACTTTTTGTGGTTTTCCTACAGAAGATGTATGTTTAACGGCAGACCTTAAATTACCAACAGGACCGGCAACACCTACTGGAACGGCTTTGTGTTTATGAACAAAACTGAAGAAACAACAACAAAAAATGGTTGCTCGTCACGAAGGAGTAAGACATACATTTCTCACGAGGAATGATTTGCACGTGGTTCTTCCCGACTGCCCATGGTGGAGGCTGTGAGCGGTGCCTCACCCCACTTCCTGCTCCACATTATATTTCGGCCACAAAACATGCTGTACGTACATTTGCTTAGAGACGGATCAAAGTCCTCTTGGCAAAACTAAAGAAGCCATGTTTCCCTAAAACATATACCTTGCAAGCTAAATATACCTCTCTAAAGAAAAGAAAAAGATGTTTGTGGCTTAGATTCTGGACAGAAACAAAGTAGAACAGATATACGCATCTAACAATAAAGTTTGAGGAAAAAGTCCAGAAATCCTTAAGCAGAGAGTTGGATTCCTGTGCCTTAGGTTTAATGAAAGTGTAATTTCAGGGGCTGGATTTGTAGTTGAGTTCCAACCACCCTAACCTTAGTCCAGCTTGATCTGGGGTTCCTATGTGCATCCTCTGGAAGACCTGAGGGGGCTGGAAGAGTATTTGTAATTATGGCTTCTCTCAGGGTTAGTGTTGTGAAATCTTTGAGGGACCTTCTGTCACACAGGGAGAGGGAACAGGACCTAGTACCCCAAGTTCCTAAGAGACTGGGAAGCTGACTCATGATCAAGATCTAGGGCCTAGCCCTGGCTGGTGTGACTCAGTCGGTTGGAGCATCATCCTATAACCAAAAGGTTGCAGGTTCAATTCCCAGTCAGGGCACATACCTAGGTTGCAGGTTCCGTCCCCTGGCAGGGCACGTAGAGAAGACAACTAATCAATGTTTCTCTCCCACATCAATTTTTTCCTCCCTTTCTAAAAGCAATGGGAAAATGTCCTTGGATGAGGATAAAAGGGAAGAGTTCTAGGGTTGCCTAGGTTGCAAACGCAAAAGCTGTATCTGCTAGGGCCTGAAGTTCTTTTTTCTTAAAAGATGTCAAAAATCCATATTTTTAAATATAAGAAATCACCTTGTATTAAAGCATTGATCCATTTTGTTTTAATATGCAGATCTGGGAGCTGGATTTGGCTTGTGCTCAGCAGTTTGCTAGCCACAGTCTAAGGTTTAGATTAAAAAAAAACACGTATGTGATATTCTCGGAAGGCAAAATGACGATCATGGTTACAAACATTATGGGCAAGGACTCTCTCTGTAAGCACTGAACTTACCTTCAATTATGCTCACAATAGCCCTAAGAGTTAACTAGTATTGTCTGCCCATTTTACAAGTGTGGGTATTACGTGGCACAGAGGTTGAGAAACTTGCCCAAGTTTGGAGCTCAGTAGGAGTCCGCATGCTTAACCTGTCTGTACAACATCTGACTTAGAACCCAAAGTTGGAGTGGTGGGGGGGAAATTCAAACTGTAATTGAACAACAATAAAGTAATTAAAAAAAAAAAAAGAACCCAAAGTTACAGGTGGTCATTGTTTTAGCTGTCTTCTACTCATTTTCCTTAGTACCTGTCTAAGGCTAATGCCTTTAATAATAATAATATTAATAATAATAGTCATTGTTATTGACTTAAGCTAATGTTTCCTTTAGCTGAGAAGAGGAGCAGGACCGGACTGAGTGTACATATCAAACTCCGAGATGGAAAGCATTGGGCCACGGCTCAGCGCTGCTTTTCCCTAGCTGTGTGAGTTAGGCAGATCTTTTAAGCCCTCGTCACACTGCATTGCTTATTTTTCTGGCAGGTCTGTGCGGCAGGTTTTCTATCCCAGTTTTGTGGGTGAGAAACTGCAGCTCAAAATGACTAACGTGAGTGCCCGGTTCTGTAGGTCCTCAGTGAGGGGGAGCCAGCGTGACTTCCACACAGCCTGAAGCACACCCCTGGCCTCTGAAAGCGAGTGACCAGCCCCATGCTACACACTAGACATCAGGAGGACCAAAGAAAATGCACCAGGTAATAGCCTTCAAAGTCATGGGCACATATGTCAGCTGTTTTTGTGATCATTATTACCCATTAATTATTTTTCTTTTCTTACTTGTAAGAAAATGGTGACCTACAAGAGAAAGATGGTTTGCTATGATTAAAACTTTCTTGGCACTCAAGCACGTGTTCTTGCTACGATATCACTCCACCTCCTGAGCCAGTCAACCTGTATGGTGCATTGCTGGAATGGACTGTCCAAATGGCGGACACAGACAAACTGGAACAATATAAAAAGTATTCCTAATCTATATTCTCCTGAGCATTCAGGACAGCCAAGTGTAACGGTGACAGGTTGGCAAGTAAATGTGCAAACCACACATTCTTTTGGAGACCCACTGGATTCCTGCCCTTTTCCCCCCAGATGCAGTTGCTGTCTTTTCCCCTGTGCACTCTGAAATTTAGCCTGTTAGGAAACACGAACTGGAAGGATCGGATCTCTTTTAAACTAGCTCATACTGGGACCATCATCATAAACTGAGCAAGAGGCACTGAGAACTGAGTGAACAGAAGCGGCTTACTTCAAAGACCAGCGTCTCATTAGTGGGTCCCGGTGCGTACAGACGTTCGGGGCGGTTAAAGGCCCGATGGTACTCGAACACGGTCCCCGCGAAGAGGAACTCCCCGGGCCAGTTGATGCTCCAGCTCCCCGTTAGGTAGTACTTTTGATGGAGGCTTCGGACTGCGAGGTAACTGGAGGACATCTGTAGTTCCTGGACTTCAATGCTCCGGGCCCCCGCTGGAATGGTGACTACGGGGTAATACTCTAAATGGAAAGGAGAGGACATTTCTGTTTTCCACTGGCGGGTGACTACAAGTGCTCAGAGGTCTGTAGCGGCCATTTTTAGAGTGTGAGGTTTTTGAACTGTTAACTGACATTCCTTGCTACTCTGATGAAGTGAAAACGCTCAATTATTTGCCTTCCCAAGGGGTGGGAACACTAGACAGAGAAATCCATGTCGCTTTCCCGGGCGGCTGTGTGTGGACAGCGGCTGCATGTCAAGGCCGTGAAACTCAAGAACGCTTTTTCTTTTCCATCTGTCTACAAGAAAATTACAGCCATGTATTCTCACGGTGATATCCAAAAAACAGGGCTCGAAGTTTAATCTTACTCGAGATGTTTAGATAATTGCTTCAAATATCCATCTAACACTGCGAGCGTGTATTACCTAAGTTTCATAATAAGTTCTTTGTTTAACAAACGAATGTGGGGCGTGTGCCAGCCTGGGTAGCATATTAAAACCGTCTAGTAGGAGGGCATGTGAGTAACGCATCTGTGAGATGTGTGTATTGATAAAACTCTTCACCTTAAAAAACCCATCTCTCCTCCCTCGCTCTTGCTGAAGTGCCAAAAGCCACCATTTTCTGTGAGCCAGGTGAGCCAGGTAAAAGCTCGACCACCTTTAGCATCACCGAACTTGTTCGGTAGTGAAAGGTGCGTTCCGCCAGCAGTAGCAATGAAACAGCGGCATCCCTTACCATTTGCCTGATGCTGGTTGAGGTACAGGCCTTTGTAAAACTTGCAAGTCGAATTGTCACCTTTGCAAACACCACAGGCATCGGAAACTGCTTTAGAGCCAAGTTCATGATCGCATCCCACTGGCTGTGACAAAAACCGAAACAGCGAGAAGAATCAGAAGTCACAGAAGCCAGTGGCTAAGAATAACCGAGAAGTCCATGGTTTTCTGTACTTATAGAACATTTGGAAGGAGGCTCAGCTTTATGGATAAAAGCAGTGTCGCGTCCCAGATAAGGTCAAGTTCAAGGAGTTCATCATCACCAAGCCCTTATTATATGAAATGTTAAAGGGACTTATCTAAGAAAAAGAAGATCAAAAATAGGAACAGTAAAATCACAACAA
>VMDR010009888.1:0-32199 GCA_007922815.1 Macrotus californicus | reverse complement strand
TTCCCTGCAACTGAATTATATAGCTAAGGGAAGAACATATCCTCACAAACCTGACTTTTAGCCCAGGTTTTCCAGGTTGCTAAAACGTATACAAACCCCAAGCAGAACAAAACAACAAAAAAATCACATCTTGATGTATCATATTTAAGAAACTATGAATCAAAGATAAAATTGTAAAGAACTCAGAGAAAAAGAAAAGAAACTTTACATACAAAGGAACAATATTTTTCATCAAAAACTGTATAAGCCAAAAGATGATAGAGTGACATCTTTAAGATGGGAAGAAAACCAAAAAGATCATCCCAGCATTCTATTCCCAAGTAAAATATCTGTGAAAAACAAAAGATAAATAATAACTTATGACAAATAAAAACTGAGAGAATTAATTATTAGGAGCATCACTAAATATCCTATCACCTATAATTTTTTTTGGTTTTGTTTACACAAGGTCTTTTTTATATTAAACTCTTTTTTTGAAATATAGCTACATGTAGTTGTAAAATAATACAGAGAGACCCTATATACCCTTAATAAGTTTGCCCTAGTGGTGACATCTTGAAAAATTACAAGATAAAAACATTGATATAATCAACATAAAAACACAGTTCCAGTACCAAAATGATTACTTATTAATTCCATTTTATAGCCACCCTCATCTCCTTCCACCATCCCCAACCCTTGACAAAATTCATTCAAGTTGTTTTATGTATCAACAGTTCATCCTTTTTTATTAGAAGGTAATATTCCATGTTGTAGGTGTATCATGGTTAATTTAACCAGTCACCTGTTGAAAGTCATTGGGGCTGTTTCCAGTTGGGACTATTTTTAAAACAGCTGTTATGAATATCTGTATGCACATTTTGTTTGAGCACAGGTTTCCTTTCTCTGTGAAAAATGCTGTATTGTATGGGAGTTGTACAACATGTAAAGTATTATAGGAAACTTTCCAACTATTTTCTAGAATGGAACGCCATTCTATATTCCCACCAACAATATACGATTGGTCCAGTTCTTCCACATTCCAACGTCATTTAGTATTGTCATTATATTTTATTTTAGCCATTCTTCTGTTCAAGCAAGGGGAGGGATGAGTTTAACTGGGTAGCGAGGCTACTAGGTGAAGGATTGGGATGTACAGAATTGTCTTCTGTTGGATGCTGAAACGGGCCATGAGACACCATGACATTGTGTTTTCTCCAGTCCTGGAGTCCCTACCTAGGCCTCCTCCCTCTCACTATCTGTGTTAGTTTCCTATTGATATTATAACAAATTACCACAAATTTAGTGGCTTAAAATAACACAAATTATTCTCCTATTGTTCTATAAGGCAGAAGTTCAAAATTGTGTTTCATTTGGCTAACATCCAAGAGTAGGCTAGCTAGTTCCTTCTGGAAGCTCTAGGGGAGAATCCCTCCCCTTTATTTCCCAGGGTCTAGTGGCTGCCTGCATTCCTTGGTTTATGGTCTCTTTATCCACAATCTAGGCCAGCAACATATCCTCTTCAAACTCCCTCTTTCCAACATGACCTAGTCTTCATTTTCTAGCTCTCATCAGAAGAATCTTAGTAATTACAGGGTCTCTCCTAGATAATCCAGGATGACCTCCTCATCTCTAGCTTTTTAGTTTAATCATGTCTGCAAAATCCCTTTGCCACGTAAGGCAACATATTCATCAATTCTGGCTTTTAGGATGTAGACATCTTTGGGGTGGGGGACATTATTCAGACTACCATACCATTTTTCAGAGTTCTCTTCTGTTTTTTCTCTTGGGTTGTTTCTAGAGTATGCAGTCAGTTGCATTAAGTGAAGAAGAGCAGAAAAAGATGAGTGTTGTGGACTGAATGTTTGTGCCCTCCCAAATTTGAATGTTAACATCCCAACCTCTAATGTGATGATATTGAGGGATGTGGACATTAGGAGGTGACTAGGTTATGAGGGCTCTGTCTTCATAAATGACATTAATAGCCTTATAAAAGATACCCAGAGAGCTCTCTCACCCCTTGCACATGTGAGAGCACAGTGAGAAGATGGTAGTCTGAAACCTGGAAGAGGGGCCAACAAGAGTGGCACCGGGATCTCAGACTTCCAGCCTCCAGAACTGTGGGGAATGTATTTCTGCCATTCATAAACCACCCAGTGTGTTACTTTGTTATAGCAGCCCAAGCTAAGACAATGAGTGTATGCCATCTTGCTTGGATTGGCAGTATAGTATTATTTTTGTCTCCAGCTTTGTGTCATATTCAAATTTTACAAGTACCTTTTCTGTTTGCTTTTTAATTCCAATTGTTGATCAAAACAGTGAACAAGACAAGGCTAAATGTAGAGTCATACCGCACAGCTTGGGAGCATCTCATTCCATTTTGTTCCTATTGGAGTAGGCTTAAAAATTATAAATCTACTTGCTTGTATCATCTCCAGATTAACCCTTCTCTAGTTTTTCTCTTAAGTATAAAAGATGTCCTACTGAAATCACAATAACAATTGCATCTCCTACATAAATAGACTTCAGTTAATCCTATAAAAATAAATTCTACTAGTTTTTATTACACTTTTCTTTTTTAGTAAATTCTAAATATCACTTTTAATCTAAATCATTCCAAGTTCTCTGCTTCATAAGACATAAATAGACATAAATATGGCAGAAATAGTCACACCACTGTTCTAAAACATCCCAAATCGATCTCTTTCCCCTTTAGAAATTTTGGATCCGTACTCTGATTGTATCTTTGAAACTTCTACACTTTGATTCCGAACATGGTTAATGACAGTTCTAACATCAGAGTTTCAGATTCTTGCTTCTTGGGATGTCATTCTTCTTAGTCTACAGAGAAATGTAATTTTAAAATAATTGAGTCCGTTTAATTAATTTAATGTTTTATTTTGGTATTGAAATTTCTTCTATAAAAATCACATTTATTCTACCACTATTTTACTTTCAAAATCATTCTCATGGCCTGAATGCTTCATACATCCATTTCTTCAACATGTATGATATACTTGATGGGTCACAGGCACTGTGCGAGGTCTAGGGTTTATAAAGATTAATAAATTGATAATCTAGTAAACATTTCAGTAGTGTGTTAACACTATACAGTTTTTCCCCAGCAATGTTCCTGTCCGTTCTTTGTTCACAGTCTGTCTCTGCACACAGCTTGCAAAGCCTTTTCTTATCTTCAGCAGATCCACAAGACTCGGTGACTCTGGCCTCTAACCTTCCTGACACCGCTTTTCCACCCAGACGCAGCGCCTTTGTTTTTATTCCTTGCTGTGCGCCTTTTCTTCTACCTCTTCCACATGTTCTTTCATATCCCCAGCTCTTGAGAAAGCTTCTTGTGCAGCTAAATCAGGTCACTTAGAAATATTTTCTTCCCCATTTGAATGGGGATTGTACAAGCTGAAGTTTATTTTCCTAGCACACTCCTTGAGCAACATTTCCTTTGAAGGCTCATATAAAAGCCAAACCTGCTTTTTTTCCTGGAAGTACTTTTCAAATCTACTTTTAAATATTTTAGACTCCTGTCTGGTTATGACCAGCATTTTATTTCCACTTAATCACTTCTCATCGTGAACAATTTCTTGCTTTTTGATCAGAATTAGATTGACTGAAGCAGCATCTTAATTTCTTCATTTGTCTTTAGAAGAGTAAAAGGAATGCCTTAGATCTTCTTTCTTGCACACAATTAGATTCTCAGAGGGGTGAAACTTACCATGACTTTGTCTTAGTAGTATTTCAATTTCTCTGCTGTTTATAGTAAAAATCATGTTTAATGACAATCTTGATTATTTTCTCGAAATGCCTTTCTAAACAAAGACATTGAAACCATTCATTCATTCACCCAGTTCCCTTCCCTAAACATTATAAAATTTCCACAAATACAAAAAGCCATGTCTTTTTTTTTCTTGGCTCTACTTAGAGCTAACCAGCTGTCTGCAGAGCTATCAGCAGGGTTTATTTTTCTTGGCGTAAATGCAAGCCTCTAGTTATTAATATGGGCATGATTTCCTCTTGCTGACAATTTAAGATAAAGTAAATTGGAAGTGACATAAAGGAGGGTGTGTGTGTTAATGTGTGTGTGTGTTAACGTGCGTCACCAAGGTTCTTTCCTGACATCCTGAAAGGTCTCGTCTGAGTGGGCCACACTAAGCAACCATTGCAAGTCACCCCATGCTATTAAAGGGTGGG
Organism: Macrotus californicus; assembly: GCA_007922815.1. Taxonomy (NCBI): domain Eukaryota; kingdom Metazoa; phylum Chordata; class Mammalia; order Chiroptera; family Phyllostomidae; genus Macrotus; species Macrotus californicus. The sequence continues at coordinate 28,017 of VMDR010009888.1, read as the reverse complement.
CATTCTCATTGATTTGTAAACGTGACAGACGCAGCATGTGATTGTAAATCAGCAATGTGAAGTTAGCCCCAAGAGAGCTCCAAGCAGGCGCCACAAAACTCCCACCCTCAGCAATTATTTGGCTGCTTCTCAAGCTTTTAACATTTCCTCAGACTCACTGCAGTGAGTCCTTTGGGTTTTGGTATGCTTCTTTCTTCCCTCTTTCTTCTTAATTTACAGTCATTCAAACCGCAACTAGTTTAAACATAGAAAATTATCTTAGCGTTATAATTTTTCTTATCTTCAGCTTTTGTGCCCTGAATAATTTTTTTGGACACTGCACATCATAGTGTTTCACAAACTGCAGTGTGAGACTCTTGGCCAGAGATTCTGATTTGGCAGGTCTGGCAGGCAGCCTGTGACGGTCTGTATATTTAACTTGTTGTTTAGGTGACCTTCACACAGGTGGTCTGTGGACTGCCTTTGAGAAGCATCAGATTCAATCTTTTATCTCTTTTCAAGCTAAAATTATAAGTTTCTATTTTTAGCTGGTTTACATTATCCCCAGGCAATGTTTTTTAATAGTGAAGATTGCCATCTTCACTTTCTAACTGGGGTTCAACCCTGTTGAAATGAGGTCTCCCGAGACGTGCAGTATTCCACAGCGTCATAGGGAGAAAGCAGGAGTACCAGGAGTGTAGACACTGATCATAGGCTCTGTGCTTCACCCTCTCCCACGTGATGTCTACGGCGGGGCCTATTTAGAATGCATCTCAGCCCGCCCTTGCTAACAGCCACATTTCACTCTTCAGGGAGCCCTCATTTAAATATCCTATCACATTAGATAGCACCTTTATGTAGCCAGATTTTTTAAAAAGAGCATGGCTGTATAAAATATTTAAATACTATTAAATTTATAAGGCAACTAATGCTATAGCACCTTAATCAAAAGCAAAATACCACATGGTAAAATGTCGTGACTTCCAAATGCATAGGGACAAACTCTGGCCCAGACTAAATGTCAGCAGTAAAATACTCGGTAATGAAATAAGCAGGACCAAAGGTCAGGCTTCCATAAAAATCCCATTCCAGCTCCAGCTTTAGCGTAAGCCATTTCAGACGTGTGCGGTAAGTTGTCTGTATTTTCAAGTGAGATATCCTTCCTGTAAACTTCAGGCTTGGTAGTGCTGATGAAAGCGAAAAGTTCCCAGAATGGGAAGCTACATTTTATAATGCTTGTCTCCTTTCTCTTCTTTTCCATTCCTAGAAGTCTGTTGTGGAGGCTGGACCTCATTTGAGAAGAAAAGCCTGTAATGTCTTATGAAATAAATGAGTGACTTGTAGCCTCTTATGTCCTGGTTTGCCCTGGAAAAACCACAGCTGATAAACTGTTGGTTCCCCTTTTACTCACAGAAAGGCCCAACTTTGGAGTATGAATAATATGGCCATCTTACAATATATTAAGATTAATGATCAAGTTAAATCATGACATTTTTTGCTTAGAACCATCTAGTGCAGCGTTTCTCCAACTTCTAATAACATGTATTAGAATCACTTGGAGCACTTACTAAAACACAGACTTATGGGCCCCATCCCCAGAAATTTTAGTCTGAGACCTGAGAATTCATATTTCTAACAACTCTCCAGGTGATGCTAGTGCTGCTGGTTCAGGGACTATGAAAACCAATGGCCTGATGGCTGCCCCTTTTACTCAGAGAAAAAGCCAAAATCCTTATAATGGCCTAAAAACTCAAACGATCTGGCTGACAGCCACGTCTCTGACCTACAGCCCTCCAATCTGCTTTTTCCCCTCTGGCCTCCTTGCTGCAGCAGGAATATGCAAGTAGTCTTCCTCCTCGGCGCTGTCCCGTGCGCCTGGAGAGATCTCCCCAGATACTTCAATGCTGTACTTCCTCAGTTCCTTTATGTCTTTCCTCATGCTCCCAGTAAGGCTTCTCCTGACCGCCCTGATCAAAGTTATAACCTGAAACCACAGCTCTCTTATCCTATTCAAGTCTTCCTTTTTTTCACACAACATACCAATTTATAACAGTTTTACTCCATTTACTGTCTACACACCCACCCCAATGGAAGCTCAGTGAAAGGTTCTTCTCTGCTTTGTTGACTGATGTACCTGGAACTCTTTGAGGAGAGCCTGGCATCCAACAGGCATTTTCTACCTGCTTATTGAAAGAAGGAATGCATCACCAATTTTGCTGTGCCTTTTTACATAAGTGAGTAAAGCATGTGATGGCTAGAAGACTGGCATAGAATTCTAAGAAATTACATATACCTTTCTAAATAGATGCACATATTTTAGGATTGGAATTTAATTCCAACACTTTTAATTTGCAACTTTATCATGTCCAAACGTGACTCACAGAGTTTGTAAAACCTCATGGTGCACCTGTGAAGTTTTTGTGCTGTCATTTGGCACTTTCCATCCTTTACTTTTTTTTAACACATTTGCTGGCCACTCATTCCCAAACTCTCTTTCTTACTCTTCCACCCTTTACCACTACAGTTTTGAAAGTCCAAATTCACTGTTTCTATGGAAACTATTAGAGACATAATATCTGCAATGCCCAAGAAAGAAGAGGTAATAGAAAAATTGATCCCGAAGTGTCACCTGCATCATGCACTTTCATAGCTCTGCAAGAACTGGTCCTGCACATAGCACTCTTTCTGAAGGTTAGACAGAGTTCAAAGGTCAGAAGGAGTATTGTTTCATCCTAATCACAGGAGGAAGTGATTCACCAAAATTTGTAATAAATTATACTCAAATATTTTTAAGATCCTGTGCAATCACTATATTTTTAAAACCTGTCTTTTGATTTGATTTAAGAATCATTTCCTTTTTCTCTCAAAGTCTGTGTGGACAGCCCTCACACACAACCTCTAGCAAAAAGGTATAGTTTCAATTTCTCTTTCTCTCCTGCTGTATACCTACATGTATAGTGAAATTATAGGCATGATTTTTTTGAAGTCAGTTTAGTTAATTTTGCATCCTCTTTAAAGCATACCAGTTTCCTATCACTTCCATCAGAAATGTGTTACTGGAGTTCCTCTTCATGTTTCAGAGGAAAGAAATATTCTTAAGAGAAATGTTATCAAATCAGAGAAAAGAGTAAGCTTATTCATGATGGATATACAGCTTCCTAGAGGAAAGAGACGTTTTTAACAGTTCAGCTGTTGTCATCAATTATTCAAAGCCAATTTAGATGTAGTTGTTCTTTAAATCGTACCAGTTAACCAGTTTGGGATTAACACATGAGCACTGGTCATAAACTACCTCACCCCACATTCACTGTAAACTGCTCTCCGCTCCATAGAACGGGGTTCCCTGGCTCTTAACCAAGTACCCTGACCATCCTGTAAGGCTGAGCAGGCTGAGCAGGCCCACAAGCAGAGCAGCAAACACATTGAAGGCTCTTTCTTATTTGCCATGGAAGTTTAAGGGTCTCAGTGGGTAATTTTTTTAAGTCCATTTTGTAGCAGCTAATGTTTTCTAAATGACTATTTCTCCTAGAGGAATATTAATACAAATATGTCAAAGCTGTCAAAATTGTTGACTCCTGAGATAATCATTCAATGAGAAGAAAATACATTAAAATAAAATAGTGACAATGCAAGACATTCAACCCATGGTTATCATAATTTTGTGGGTTATCTCAATTTCAGACCTAAAAAGCACTGTTCAAGAGCTGTACTAGGTACCTGTGTCCAAAATCTTGATGTGATGTAGGTATATGCATTTTAAAGAAAAGGAAACTTAGTCCCAGAGAGCATAAATAATTTGGCCAAAGTCACACAACTGACATATGGCTGAACCAGGATTCAAACCCATATGGGCCAGATCCTGAGTATGTGATTCAAACATTTACATTTCCCTTAATCATCATTAGTGAACTTACTAGTTTCCCATTGTTGTTATAACAAATTACCCGCATGTGAGGTGACTTTGACAACATAGATTTATTATCTTATGGTTCTAGATGTCAGAAGTCCAAATGACTTTCATTGGCTAGAACCAGGTGATGGCAAGACTTCATTCCTTCTAGAAGCTCCAGGGAAGAAGCCATTTGCTTCCCTTTTCCACCTTCTAAAGGCCACCTACACTCGTTGGCTCACGGCGCCCCCCATCCCCCATTCTCGAAGCCAGCAGGGTAGTATCTTCAGAAGTCTCTTTCTGTTTCAGTTGTCACATCACCTTCTTTCTATAACTCTTATTTTCTTTCCTCCATTCTAAGAAGGACACTTTTAACCACATTGGGCCCACCCAGATAATCCAGGATAATGTATCACACAACATTTAATTTAATCACACCTCAAAAGTGTGATTTGTAAGGTGACATATTCACAGGTTTGGGGGATTAGGTCATGGATATCTCTTTACTATCTACCCTACCACAGGGAGTCACACTTTGAAAGAGAAGTACCTAAATTGCCTGTGAGAATTAGAAGTGGCCGTTGTGATCTTCATCTCATTCTCCCACACTTTTTCACCCATCTAAATTATGAATCACTTCTGATGTAAGACTAATTTAGTACTGTCTGTTTCATGTGGAAAAAAAATTGAGGTCATCTTAGCATGTATATACTTCATGATCACGGCTGTACTTTGAAATAGTATTTTTCTTGCTTCTAGACACATTCAGACCCTAGTGTAAAAGATAGACAGCCAGAAGTCCTGAATGTACATGAAACACCTCCCATGTATAAGGTAATGTGCTACCTGACCTGACTGCACTGGTGTGGACTCAGGTGGTGCTGAACCTGCAAACAGCCATGATTACAGATGGCAGGTGGTTGGGGCTGAAGATAGTTCTAGACAGAAATTCCCTGTTTACATCCTTACTTTCTTCTATCAATGTAGAAAATTTGAGAGAGAAATTTGAGACATAGACCAGGATGTCATGTACTTAGCAAAACTCCCCTGGAGAAAAAAACTAAATTCTAATCTAACTCCAATAGTTTTAGGTATTATTAGAAATTTCCTCTTACATATGTTAAATATGATAATTACCTTCTTTTTTGTTTCCCCCTGCAGAGAATGGAACTGTATCAGTTGTCCCAGTTTAGGGAAATGGTGAGGTGTGAAGGAGAGTCACATTACATGAGAAATTGTCAGAAACATTTCCTGCCTGAGGTGTTTGCATCGACTCCTGCAGCTATTCTGAGCAGGGGAAACAAGGGAACCACGGCCAGCTCAATACAATCAAGTGCTCTTCTTGACACTTAAAAATGTGCATTACACTGGGAAAAGACTATATTTGTACATACCTACTTAATATATGCAGTCATCTTTTGTTGTGCCTCAGGAGCATATATCTGTTTTTCTCACATACTTAGTATTGCCAAACACTATTTTTTAAATTTTGGGGGGAGACCAGTCAATCAGTTCAAGTAATGGCCAATTTAAACTTTCGCCCAGTAATTTAACATGCCTCTTTAGAAAACTGTACACAGTTGCAATCAGAGCAAACAAAGACAATTTGCTTTTACAATGAAGTAGCCTAATGCTTTCCTTAAAGGTGTAACTTGATTAACTTCCTTTATGAGGCTAAGCAGGATGAGGAAAGATGTCATGTAGCTAGAGTAGTATTGTTCATTATAATAAAGCCATGATAATAATAATCCAATAATAAATATGAATAGACTTTAGAGCAGTGTCACAATAGGATTTACAGAAGGCAGCAAGCAGTTTAAAAAAAAAAAACAGGAGAGGGACCTCTCATGGTTTAAAAAAAATCTAATCTATTTCAGGGAAAATGAAATAAAAGCGGCTATCTTTCAGTCCCCACTCTCCCTTTACATTCACATGGGCAGGAGAAGCTCAGCTCTACAGAACACCCATACCCTTTCGCAATGGATGCAGAAAGAAGTTGCTCCTATCAGCTTGTGTTTAATGTTATGAATCTGACTTACTTGCCAGCATCATGATTCATGACAGTGAACAGAGAGAGTGTGAAGCCTGCATTTCAGTGGGCTGGGAATAGATTAGAGTATTTAGACAGCTTTCATGTCCAGTCTCAGCCAGTCTTGCTGGACATAAAAGAAACTTCAGAAAATGCTCCAGATCTACTACAGACTCAGAGTGAAATCCAGGGAGATGAATCATTACTTGGTAAGTGTCATGAATACATCATCGAAGCCTATACTAGCAACCATAGGAAAAAATTCTGTTCTTCCTTGTGAATAAAAAATACACATTAATCCTAAATAAAATTAGTGATACGTGGTGAGGAAATTTCCTGTGGCTGTGTTCTGTTGTGCTGGTGAAAAACTACCTAAGGGGGAGAGAATTTGTATGCAAGGATATTATGCCTGCTGGTTGAATTGGGTGGCTCTTTTTCTCATTCAATAACAAATGTCTCCACTGAAAGTTTGAATTTCACTTTCAGTGACTATACTTCATGACTTGGCCCTAGATTTGCTCCCTCTTTGGTTACTCAAGACTTATTAAGCAACTATTATGTAGAAGGTACTATGTCACGTTATGGAGATACAGATTTAAAAGATGATCTGAGCTCAAAAATCTCCAACAAAACAATTTTAGACACTCTTTCCCCAAAAAATGTTATCATAGAGCTGTATACAGAGTGCTGGGGGGAAAGGAAGGCGTTTTTTTTTTTAAGAGGTCTTACGTTAAATTTTGTAGGCTGCTTCCTGGGGATGTAACATATGGATTTGATTTTGTGGGATGGTTAAGTGCTTGACATTTGGAGAAAAGGGGGAAAGAAGAGGCATTTTGGTTAGAAGGAATAGTGTGTACAAAATCGCAAAGGGAAAACAAAAATACACTAGAAGAACAGCTAGCACACCACAGTGCTGGCATACAGGGCTTATTGCAGTAGTGGGGAGGAAAGGGAGATGAGACTAAAAGGGCTGGCTGCTGAAACTTGCTAAAGAAGTGAGCTACACAGAAATTTTAAACTTAATTATGCATTTATTTAATTTTCCACTGTATTTAAGTTGATTCTGGGTTAGAAATATAGTGTTGATGGACAGTGGTTGAGGAGGTGGCAACAGAGGCAAGAAGAATTAATAGAGAGGGAACAAGGGTGGTGTGAGAGTTAGGTGAGAGGAAGAGATAAAGTCAGAAAATACATTAGAGATGAAATTGGAAGTATTTGATGACACGTAAACACACGTAAAAAAGAACTTGTATGTATCTTGAATAACTATATAGACATCGCTGTTTTTATGGAGGATAGTAGAGGAGTAAATAATAAAGAGAAGGTAAAAAACTTGGCCAGGAGCAGATTGAGAGAATTAGTTCAGGTGAAGATATCCAGGATCAAGCTGGGCTTGGACTGACTATAAGCCCTGGACTACATGTAAGGATTTGGGAGTTGGCATGATCTTTCATGCTAAAGTGATAAAATAGATCACATAGGAGCACACGTTGGCAGAGAAGAGAGTGGAACCCCCAAACCACGGCAATGCTAATGAAACGTGTTCATTTTGTTGCACTCATTAAGTTTCACCTCCAGTGAGTATATCTGGAAAGAAGGAGGGCATGGATTGACCCATAGCCAGTGCTGCGTCCTCCACCTCTCTGGGGTTCTTCTCTGTGTCTTCCTTACTTATCCATAGCACAAGTCATGCATGTATATGATTGGGCTTTACTGAGGTGTCCAAAGAATGACAAGATCATAAAATACGAAGAAAGGATTTTGAATCTCACCTAGTTCAAGGAAAAGCAATATAGAAGCTAAACCATTCATGACATGTGGCCCCATGATTGCACCCCGGTTTCTAACTCTGCTTCTCATCCTTTCCAAAAGATCCTCCCCTAAATCTCCTGAAATCTTCTGTACAGGTCAATAAGGATCTTTCATGATACAGCACCCACTTCCAAAGGGCTTGATCTTCTCTTAGGTTTCCTGATTCCCCAGCAAAACATTTTGGCATGTCTGGGATATTTAGTCTAGAATTAAATGCCCCATTGGGCTTTGGTAAATGAATCCAGTATGGTCATAAGAACTCCATGGCTAGTCTCCTTAAGTTCTCTCTGTGAGTTTGGTGTGCAAATACATGTCTTTTATTTTTTGGGTGTTCAGTGGGTAACTGTTGGAGTATGAGTGTACTTCATTCCCTAGTATTCACACTATTCCTAGGAGAAGTGGATGTTGATTAAATACGCCTAGTCCCACATGAGCTGATTCAGGTTAGACTAACTAATGGTGGGCTGAGGGTTCAGTTAAGCTTCCAACAGCTCTATTGTGACCTTCCTTCACCCACAGACATGATCTTTAGCAATTACATTCCACAGAGAGTGGAGCCAGAGACTTGCCCTATGTATTTCCAGGTAAGTGTTTTGGGTTTTGCCACATCTTCCAGTGACATTGACTCTTTTCTGTTTCTTTGGACCAGATCCACCAATTAGAATTTGTGCCAGGCTTTTTTTATCCATCCAAGAGAAAAGCACAAGTGGGGAGGAAGAGATTAAATATACTAAAGAGACAGTTTAACTGAGAGCTTAGGAGCCCAGAAGAGGCAGGAGAGTTTGGAGCAAAGAATCGAGTGAAAGCACCTGAAATTGGATGACAGAACAATAAGCAGTTATGGTAAATTAATATAATAATGTTATAAGTTGTTATAGTGATTTAACATTTTCTAAATATGATTATCTTGCTCTTGTACTAAAATAGGAAGGGACTGAGGAATCATTTACAAATGTGAAAGCTTTTTACAAGAAAGGAAATGTAAACAGGCTGTGGTAGAATGAAAAACCTTATTTTGTAGGATTATAGAATTAAAAGTATTTTTGTTTCTGCTCTTATTTGGATCACTGCATATTAACTGCATGCATTTGAGAGTTGTAGAAACCAGAAAAAAATGCTACAGTGATTTTGGACCAAACTAACCACCTTCAGAAATGTCTAATTGAAAGTGATATTAGAATTAAATACAATAAAAAATATGGCCATCATACAAAAGTCAACAACCATGAATCCATGAAATACTAACATCAATGAAGGATAGGAAGAGAGGAAAGAATTTGGGACATGACACGGAGACTCAATAGCTGAACCTTACTAAGAAACATTATATAGGGACTATTCTCTCTCTCTCTTTCTCTCTCTCTCTCTCACACACACACACACACACACCAAGAATTTTTCACACAGAGTCTGTGACATATCTCTATAAGAGTGTGCATTCAGTTCTAGTTCAGGCTGGAGAATCTGGGTTCCATTCTTAGCTCCAATAGGACCTTCACTCCAAAATTCCACACTGAGGAGTTGCCACAATAAATTTTATCTTTTGAAACTCTTCAAGCTCAATAGAGAAGTATGTCATAACTTCTCTATTGAGCAGTATTCAATGCTCATTGAGTAAGTATTCAATGACATGTTACTTAAATGGGCAAACCAGGCCAGCAGCAATGCCCAGAGGTATAAAATGAAAAAATAACAAATGATGGCCAAGAATAACATCAGCACATCTCTGGGCACGAATTGCTGTGATTATAGAACTTACAATTGACCTTTGAACAACATGGGTTTGAACTGTGTGGGTTCAATAAATATACAGTCAGCCCTTCATATCTTTGGGTTTCAAGTCCTTATATTCAACCAACCATACTGTTCAAAACAGTATATTTAATCCAAACTTTGGAATCTGCAGAGGCAGAGGGCCATCTGTACACATTGTTCTATGCCATTTTACAAAAGGGACTTGAGTTGGATTTTGGTATCCACAGGGGCTCTGGAACTACTCCCCTTTGAATACCAATGGACTGCAGTTAAGTTTGGGGACAGTCAAAAGTTATACATGGACTTGTGACTGCACACAGGATCTGCACCCCTAATGCCCATGTTGTTTGAGGGTCCACTATACTTGAAAGGCAAACACACAACAGGTTTTGAGAGGTATAGCTTCTGCTTTAACTGGGAAATATACAGGATTGTGCAAAAGTAGGTTTGCAGGAAAAGCAAAATAATTAATAAATAATAGTACAAGAATAAACTCTGTGTTTCGCCTACTCACAGCTGTAAACTGACTTTTGCCCCAGCCTATATATATTTCTCATGTGTTTTTCAGATGAAAACAATCTTTATTCCTTCCTAAGTGAATTACTATTTGGTTCCGAGAGCACATTGCCCCGCCTTGGTGATGCATAAGCTGTTCACGGCAGTTAGGGGTGATCCTGTGGCCTATAGAGAGTCAAGGAGATCTGACGAGAACTTTGCTGAGAAAGGTGGTATCATAGAAAGCTCTCTCTGTAAAAGAGGACAGATGAGGCAGGTTCTATTCTCTGCTGCTTCTTTCTGTCCCCCATGTTGATGCAATGGCTGTATCTGCAGCAGTCATTGACTGCGTGACCATGAGACAAGCATGGAGATGAAAACCAGCATTCAGAGATGTCCGTATTACCTCTAAGGCCCACACAATTCTCATCACAGGAAAAGGTGCTCTTCATTGTTGTCTACCAGCACAGTCTCGCCTCAGAGACAGTGCCACAACTAGCCCCAAGTCCACTTAACTATTCATCAGTCGTGTTTATTGAGTCCATGCTGTACTACATATTGTGAACAGGACAGAAAACATAATTACTAAGTGTGCAAACTCCAAAGGTAGAACACCTAGGTCCAAATCTTGTGACTTTGGACAGTTTTTTAAACTCTTGGTGCACCAATCTCCTCAGCTCTAAAATGAGAAAAATATTAGCACACATATTTCTTAGGATTTTGTGAGTATAAAGTGAGTTCATTTATATAAAGTGCTTAGTACGATGGACTCGTCATAACAACCCAGTACATATTACTTATGGACCAAAGCATACACAGCTATATAATCTACACTTCTTCAGTCAGGAACTAAAAATCAATATGGGGGAGATGGAGTAGCTAAAAAGTCTCAACAAAAATTATGATTTAAGATGGAATATTTGTGCCAGGAAAGAAAAGTTAAGACACAGAAAAGAAGACTTTTAGCTTGGGTGATAAAGACCCAAGGAAAGGGAGATTTTGAACCGAATATTGAAAGTAATGTATATGGACTTTCTCCTTCCCCTCATTCATGCTGCTTGCTCTAAGTCTTCCTTGGTCATAAATCCCCCAGCTGAATGTGACTCCCTGTACTTGGGTGACATGAATGTCATGCTAAGTAGTTTGGGGATGAAGAGATGATGTGAGCTAATGGAACTATCCATGAAGGCTGGACACAGAGCACTGAGATGCAGCTATGTCCTATGCTCTGGCTAGTTCCATGGGCCCCTGGATGCAGCCAGCTGTCTTACACCCTTCAGGACGAGGTTCTTTTCATTCCACTTATAGTCCCTGCCTTGTAGACCAAGCTGACCTATTGATGGCAAAGATGTGGCAGCTTTGGTGTCAGTCCTACCAGGGGTGTGGAGAAGGGAAGAGCCAAACTGCTTTAAACTTTCCAAGTGCAGCTTGAGCACTAGGTGACCAGGAGCTGGGCAGAGGCTGAGTCTGTCTGGGAAGGATTTATGCTACTAGGAGGGGCCATGATACTCCGCTGATCCCAAAGGCTGGATCTCTCAGTCTAACATGGTGCTCTGGCCCAGGGCACATGGGACAGGGAATCTTCTCTGATGGTGTTTTGAGATCAGAAAATCCCTCTGTGCTGTGCTTTAGTATCACACCCCAATATTACTTCTGTGATTTTAATACACAGCCTCCAGCCAGAAAGCACACCAGGTTAGGACTTGCTCCAGAGTCTGTTACAGGCTTCCTTTGTTGTCTGGTTATCAATTCCCCCATTACAGCTGAAGATTATATATATATATTCTGTCCAGAAGGTATCCAGACATGTAATATAAAAAATAGAGACATTTACTGAAGAAAATACAAGATACAAGAAGTATTGTACATAGGACAATGATGCCTCAGTCCCCTTCAAAGTAGATACCTTAGGACTTCACAGTTTTCCCAGTCGCCATCAGCTACAACATCATATTTTTCTGAATCTCACTAATGGTTGGAAATCTCTTCCCCTTCAAAGGTGATTTTAGTTTTGGGAAAAGCCAGAAGTCACAGGGCACCAAATCTGGGCTGTTGGGGAGCTGAGTCACCTGGGTGATTTGATATTTTGCCAAAAAACTCTACATAAGACGTGATGCATGAATGGGTGTGTTGATATGATGAAGATACTAACCACCACTTGCCCATAGCTGCAGCCTTCTGAATCACTCTAATAGTTTCCACAGAGGAAAGTTTGAGCTTAACACAAAATTTGTTGCAGATTTGTTACTCTACTTGCTCAATCATTTTGAATGTGATAGCCACACAGTACACATGCTCACTAAATGGCATCTACCATTTGCATTGACTAGTACAATGAAGTCATTATTGTTCACACATGCATATTCCAGTCTACTCTCCCTGGCTTCCAGGTTACATTAATGTTGCACAAACCATTCTCTTGGCTGGACTTTTTCTGGATAGACCTTGTATATCTTTTAATATAAATTTCCAAAATATATGCATATGTTAGAGGAAAGGTGTAATGACCTTCAACCTACCCATTACCTATCTAGCTTCAACACTTATAATCAATAAAGCAGTTTTTAAAAAGTCACCCAAGTACATGTTTCTTGTTAGGCTACTCACCTAGGACAACTTGTTCTATACTTATAAAACTAAATATTTATGTAAACAAATGCTTATAAATGCTTACCAATATTGTAAATATAAGTACTTAAATATTTATAGAAATACTTGCACTGTACTTACATAAGTACATGCCTGAGTGGGCCTTCACAGACAAGGAATGTTTGTTGTTAGGTCATTTCCAACCTTCAACATCACCTAGAATCAAGTAGCAACCTCTCTAGTTAGAGGGAAAATACACACACAGGGACAAAAATTTCCTCTCTGGCAAGGCACCATTCTCATTTGATTGGTCACATAGCTTTCTTATCAGTCTGTATGTATGAGTTTATCTTCCATTTAAGACTCCTAACATCTTCCATGATGTTGCTGTCCTTACTTCTCTCCCTAAGCTGCTGGCAGGACCTAGAACTGAGAAATTGTGCTTGTGGACATATGAAAGCCCCAGGGCTGCCCCGTGTAACTGTAAGTTCATTCCTTGCGGCCCTCCCCCTCCCTGTGTTCTCTCCCTGCCCTATGTCACCTCCCTTTGTTAGTTAAGTTCGTATCTCTCATCTCCACAAGATTGAATGTAGGGGTCACAACTTGTTCATCAACAAATCACCTAGAGTAAGTGCATATATAGAGCAGTTAACGTGTGTCCTAAAAAGCGCAGTTCAAAGATTCACAATCCTTGCTGCCCACACCCCGACAGCAAGAGAGTCCTCTCTCCAGGCATACCACTGTGCACGTGATGTCGTAATGGCTTCTCGTTGCCTAGCATATGAAATTGATAATTCTCATCTTGAACTCTTCTGCCCAGACTCCTGCCTCTTTCATAGCTGATGTTATCCCTTTTAAGGAGAATCAACAATCGACTAAAATTAAGCCATTCATTCCCCATTCCTCATCCAGCCGTTCCTCTGACCCCAGCACATTTTATTCCCTCTCTTGTTTTCTCTACCAACCATTTTTTGTCTCCTGCCAAAACCCCTGCAGAAAGAGGAAACCATCCAGCTAATTCCTCATTTTCTGCTCAGGAGGCCTTCAGGACTCACGCACTTCCTTTAACTTCTATTTCTCTTTCTTCAGCAAGACTTTGTTTAGGAAGGACTCGCCTTCCTTTCCTAGATTGCCTGTTTTCCTAACTGGAACCAGATCATCCTTGAACATCCTTGAAGGCCGTTGCCTTCGCATCACGCCACATGGGCCTAGTGCAGAGTTCCTCATTGGAAACATACTCGATAAATGTCATTGATCCGTATGCAGCAGTAAAGACTTGTTTTGTTTTGTGATGATAGCAACTTCTCCCATAAAAAAGAGGATGGGCTTCCTGACCTTCAAGTTGTTGCCATTGTTATTAAACATGCAGCATAATAATATATGCCTAAACTTGTTTTCCTCTGTATTTCACACCACTTAGGCTAATGAAAGAAATTCATCATTGAGGCGCTTATTTCAACTGCAATATACTAGAAAGTGCCACAGGGAAACAAAAACAAAAATCTATGGCTATAGCGTGCTTCCTGAAATAAAAATATTTGCCCTTTCTTTATGATGGAAAAAAAAAGAAAAAATACTCTGGGCTGGCATGGGGCAAGTTCAGGCGTCTAATGGATCTTTTTGTCAGCTGTCATTTGTTTCTACTGAGCGCTACATACCCTTTATCAGAGATGAATACTGCTCATGTCTACAGAGAGGCCCAGGGTGGCTTGGGGTGGGTTGTAGGCATTTCAAAGTCATCCATTCTTCTACATTTCTGCCTGTGTTGTTCAAGTGCCTATTTTCAATTTGCAGTTGTGCGGAGTAGGGGGGAACGTTTTGATTCTTGATTTAGAATGTGCACTCCCAGAAGGTTCCAAGAGGGTTTCAGGCAGAGACATAAAGCTTGTCTCTTTATGCTTCTTTGCAGCATGTGCTCTGTGGCAATAATACACACCCCATACTGTGCTTAAATCCTTGGTTTTATGAAAGTCAGTTCAATTCCTGTTTGGTGGGGCTTTTGACATGCAAGTACTGTTCCTTGAGGAAGCGAGCCTTTCTCATCCTCTCTTTGTTTCCCATGCTATGCATGATTCTCAGGAAAACTAGCGGGAAAGGCACAGGAGGAACTGAAACCGCAATGAAAAAGTCAGCTCTAAACAGTACATCTGACACTGCTGACTGTAGTGAAAAGACCCCTTTTTAGTGAAGAAAATAAGGCTCGGGTTCTGTGCTTTGAGCAAGGGTGGAACAAACATTCAGGCACCAACCAGTCCCAAATTACCTAGGCCAACGAAAGGCCCACAAACTCTTTTCCCTAGGTAATATGATCTGCAAATAAATCAAGTCCAAGAAAGCTGAATGAAAGTTCAAATACATAAGCTAAGACTGGTAAGCCGAGAACATACAATCAGACCCTGTCTATAGCCAGAGGGGTTTGGTCTCACCTCAGAAGCAGCCTTCCATCTAACAAAATACTAGAAAGGCTTGAAAAAATTTTACCTCTCTTGCCAAAATGTGTCTTTCATCATGTCAGCAAAGTGCTGTAAACTCCTTGGAGAAGAGATTCTATATTTATGCAGAATGTTGTCATCTACATGCTGGTATTTACTTGATTTTATTTCATAACATTTTTTTTTCCCCAATGAAACTAGCTGGATTGAATTTCAAAAATGAGCTTCTCTTTTTTGGTGGTGGTGGTGGTGGTGGTGGGAAACGGGGAGGTTGAAGAGCATCAAATCAAAATCTAATGAAGTTTCTAATGATCAAATAAATAATCACTTGACATTTATTGCCATACTTGGCAATCTGCAGAAATGGAATAGAGCAGAGATGCCGAAAGCCCATTTCCCATAGATTTACATTATGCTACCACATGGAATTAAGCTGACATAAGCTCTTTAAGACCCACTAAAGCAGCAGATTTTATACACAACTTGTTTAGATTTTTTTCCTGCTCCATGATCCCATATTCCCTGAATAACTCTTTCTTTCCATTTTCTACTCCTTGTTCTTTTGAGAGGCCTGCTGGAGCTTCCCTTCATGTCATTTCAGGCTATAACCCTGCAGTTTGAGTTTATCTTAGCTGTAAAATGCAACAGTAATTTATATGCTCCCTTACTCCAGCCTCCTCCGAGGCACTGGCTGCCAGCTGTCTACCCAGCAGTTTAAAGAAAGAGCTGTAATGAGCGCCAGTGCGGCGGGGGAGGGGCGGTGCCACATCACAGCGCTTTCTTTCTGCTTCCTCGGTGAGAACTGGACCCACATAAATGGCATTTTCTGGTGCTGACTGACGGCGGCATAACCTCCTTCCCCCCCTCCAGCCCCCCTCCCCCCTCCTGCCTCACACTAGCCTTATGGGGACAGGTTTTCTTGTTTCTTCCTTTCATTTCTCAGTCAAGGAGAACAGAGAAAAAAGATGAGACGAAGCCTGAGGCAGCTGTGATGTGGCGTGGGGTGTGAGTTTCGAGCACAAACCTTGTCCCTCTGTATCAAGAGTATGCGCTTGGAGCTGTAAGACAAAGCGTCGCAGTAGCTAATGCACTAGACACTGTTAGATTTGAACTGAGCAATAGCAGGTGCATTTTTTATGTGATTTATTTGAGGTTCCTTTTCTTTTAAAAAGTATTCCAGCAGTAGGTTTATTTGCCTCATATGTTTTTGTTGTAGTTTTTTGTTTTGTTTTGTTTAAATAGAGCACAGTCATTTTTGTCTTGAACCTAAATATTGATTCCCCTGGCACTCTCTCTCCAATTTTGGTGGGGTAAAATATACCCACTTTCATGCACAGTAGCACACACAAGATCAGGGACTACAATTCTGCACAAAGCAGCCACAGAGGATTTTTCCCTTACACTGCTAAATTATATGGCTCTCTTTTGCCAGTCCAGTACAAAAAAAAATCCTACTTCACAAAAGGGAAAGAAAAGATTTGAAACTCTTATGTTCAATATTAAAGCTGTCACAGTGTAGGAGACAGAGATATATCCTGGTGAAGGATCTGACTCCTGTTCTGTGATATCTTTGAATGTATTGACTATTAACATCTCCAGGGAAGACCTTCTCGCTTTAGGATTCATATCTCCCACATCTCCTGTTATCCTTGTGTAATCTGAATTTTTGTCCAAAACTGATAAACCTCAGCAGACTTGGCAAACCGAAAGCTAGGAGCCATGTTGAACAAGGCTGAGCTCCAGATCAGTGGAATGCGATTTGAAGGGAGTGGGGGAAAGGGTAGCAGGTAACTCTCACAGGTACTGGCTCTTCCTTGATTCAGTCATAACTGAAAGGTCTTTTCGTATTATGTGCCTTTTCTTAGTCGAGTCCATTGGCCACAGTTTTATTTACTATTGAGAAGTGATTTACCAGTCTGATGAAGACTTCAAATATCTGTGTGTGTGTGTCTTTTTATTTATTCTTCAGCTGGAAAAATGTAGGAAAGATTCCAATGTTTAGGAAATGTAAATTTCTCTAAGGTTTTACAGTGAGACTAATAGCTTTTATCTGACTGTTTAACATAATAGCTGTGTGATATTTCACTATAACTATAATTTGAGAGAATTCACAGAGAGGAAACAGGAACAAGCTAAGTGGAAGGTACTCCCTTTCTCTCTTAACCCTTCTATGCTCTCGGCAAAAGATAAATTGGAGTGTCTCCAACCTATCTTCTCATTTCTCTTCAAAATTGTACTAGATTTATGAAGGAAAGGAGAGCAGAAAGACCCAAGTATTCCTGATTTTACTAAATGCATAATACGGCCATGTTATTACGGAGGAATTCCATTGTGATTGTGTTTACTGGTTCTAAGGCCTTCAAAGTACAAAGGTATCAGAAACTACCTCTACTATAAGAAGTTCTGTAAGAAATAAAGGAAACACTTTGGAAAGCCCAAAGAGATATCCCCTATCCCACTCACACTGGCCTGGAATCAGTGCAGCTTTCCAGACCCAGAGCAATGTGAAATACAGTGACTAGGGAAATTGTAGGACAAGGAGAAAATAGACGGGCCAAATCTATCATTTTTTGGAAAATTCTGAGCATAAGCCATAAATCACAGGGCAATCACATCTCCCACATTTTGGTGTTGGTGTAGGTTGGAGAGTAAGAGCGTAACAGTGATGGGGAATCATTTCTCATTTAAACCAAGGGAGCAGATAAATCACAGAAATTTCTGTGTGTGATAATATATTGCAGGAAGCATTGCAAGAATGCAGTGTTTTAAAACCTGGAAGTGATCGTTGATTATGCTAAGTCAGCATTTGCTTTTCAATAATATTTCAACATGGCTGATTTCCTTGGAATAAATTATCTTTATACCAAATTAACTGTGCTTTTCAGTATGTAAAAATTTTAATTCACTTTTCTACAATATTATAGACTTGGATACACTATAAATTAAAATATCCCAATTTTAAAAATTCCAAACAAATAAAAAATATTCAATTCCCCGTAAAGGTGGAAATTAGTACAATCACTGCTTTCTGGCAAAAGAACCATGATATAAAAAGAGAGTTAAAAAAAAAGAAAAAAGGATACAAAAGAGTAGAAATGATTTAAAAAGATGTCAGGAGTAGACTCTGCAGGAGAGTGACTAGCAGAATGCATAATTTTAACATCTCCAAAGCGTGTTCTCTCTTTTGCTTCTGAGCAGGTTGCCTAGAGAAACAGAGTAGATGAATCAACGTAAACGACATCAACTTTGGAAAGGGCTGGGTAAAGAATAATGGTGTGGAGGTTGGGCAATAATCAAGATGATTCATTTATATATCTCTTTTTCCAGTTTAATGTCTTTTGCACTAATCGTGGTTTGAGGCTACTCTTAGGGTTTAAAAAGAAACTCTGTAGCAACGTGTAACATGGTATGAGCCAAATATTTGCCCACTCCCAACTGGAAATTGCCCTTTAGATTAACAAGACACTTTTAGCACATTCTCACTATATTTAGTACTGAATTATCCATTGTGATTGCTGACATAGTAAATGCTAACATCTAGACCCAAGTTTCACATCACCGGGGCTGTTATCACCCTTACCTAAATTACTAAGTACTAATTTGACCTGACAATGTGACATCTATCACAAGCTCCTTGAAATAATCTTACAATTCTAGGTAACTTTAACCTAAATACATATGCTCAGAATATTTACACACAGAGAGACACACACATGGAGTCTCACTTTGACTGAAACTATTCTTCTCTAAGATGGAAATTTCATTTTGCACCTGAGTTAACTGAACCAAATGGACCAAATGTTTTTCCTCCACTCAGAAGTGTAGCAGGTAATAAAGCTGTCTTTGTAGTAAACTGAAAATTCACTATGTAAAAAAGCACTAATTTGGCGACTATGTTAAACACACATTTATATAAAATAGTTCCGGCCCTGGAGGAGCTTATAACTGGCGAGGAGGGGAAAAGGCTTGTGAAATTTGGAAAGCTGCCAGCCACAGTCAGCAATAAGTGCCAAGTGAGTGGGTGTAGAGAATAAAGGCTCGGGAACTTCAGAGGAGGGAAGCATTGTCTTGGAGTGGCGGCCTGGGAAGCATTTGTATAGATGGAAAGTTGTGGATTTAAACTTGGCAGAGGAAAGGGCTAGGTCTATAAGAGTAATGGGAAAGCCATGCCGGGCAGGAGGCAATGGGATGAGAATGCTATAGATAAAAAGCAGGGATATAAACATGGCAGAAAACTGTTTGTTGAAGTGAATGGTGAACAAATGTTTATTAAAATACTACAGATACCAAGCTCTGTCTTATTTCTTGAGGATATAAAAGTGATGAGATCTTTGACATCTGTTGGTGGGGGGGAGAGGAGGGGGGGTGGCTAAAACAATAGAACTTTTCTCCCACCCTCTAAATTATGTTAGCTGGGCTAATAATCAAATTAACATTACACAGATTAACAGGAGAAAGTTCACTTTATGAATGCACAATTGAAGGGTGCATCATGAGACCCAAAGAAGTACTGGGCAGTTGAGGTTTATATGCTATTATGGAGCTAAAGAGAAAGGGGGTTGTGGTTTGGGCTGTGAAGGGCAAGAAAGGCAATTCACGCAGAGGTAGAAAAGCAAGTGTTTGATAAATAAACGTTTCCTGGGCCATCTTTAACACTGCAGCAGCGCAGAGGACTTTGAACAAAGGGGCCTTGCTAGGTTCCCCTCTATCACACACTAGTTTCTAAGAAGCTGTAGCTGTCTGTGGTAATACCTCCCTTCCTGGATCAGGTCCTCTACCTAAATTCCTTTTAGCAGTTAGGAGGGAAGTCAAAGTTTTTTCCCCTGAGTCTTTTGTTCCTCAATAACCAGTTTAAAATCAATATCCCAACAGGCACATCCATGGTCCCTTAATAATAAAAGCCAACCCCGTTAGGCAGCATGACCTAATGGCCCCAAGTTTCATCCTGGCTCTGTGTTAACCATAGTTGTTTTGACAACTCATCATCTCTCACAAAACAATAAACACACACTCGCATACATAATAGGGGCCAAGTAAATTACACACAAACTCACTGAGGGCTTACTATTTCCCAGGTACCATGCTAGTTTAGATAAGAAGTGAGGATATGGCTGGTGCTTAAAACCAGGAAGCAGACTAGAACAGTGGCTAAAAGCACGAGTTTTGAAAACTTTTGACCTGGGCTCTAGCTCTTTCACTTACAGATTTGCAACCATGGACAATTCAAACTCTTTCAACTCCATTTTCCTCACCTTTAGAATAAAAATAGCACTTACTTTAAAGACCTATTTTGAGAAGCCTACCACAGAATTCATGAAAAACACATATTAGTGTTAAAAACAACATTAGCTGTTCCTAAGAATGCTCCATGAACCGAAACTCATTCTCTAACATGCATACCCTCCTTTCTTCTCTCCTTTATGACTTAGGCTGACCGACTTCCAACTTGCCTTCCTTTCTGAAATGAGTAGGGGTTGGGGAAGTAGAGAAAATTGGGTCAATAGTAGAAAAAAGTGACGAGTAGCTGAGGTTATTTGGGAGCATACTGTGTTCCAGGCATTGTTCTGAGCACCCTACATGAATGAGTTCATAATGATGGGTACATTATTCCATGAAATCATTATTTATACAGATCGTCACTTTAATAACTTGCTATATGTCATTCAAAATATTTCAACCCAAAATAATGCTGGCATACAAAATAATTTGGTTGTGTAAACAGGTAGAACCTACCTGTTTTATATGCAGTTTTGTTTCTCTTTAATTGGTGTGTGTGGTAGGGGAAAGAAGATTGCCACACGTAGCCTCATAGGGAGAGAAACAGGAACTCTATGATCATTTGTGCCAGGAGTTTGTATGCAGCAAAGAGAATGAATGTATAAACTCATTGAGACACCCAGGCTCCTAGTTTTAACAGTTGGGCATTTGTGACTTTATAATGTGTAACTAGCTATATATTAAATAACAATAAGGAAGGACATTGTTAAGCAAAGGTGCCGTCCTTGAACTCTGGATGTGAGGTGTGGTGTGTAAAGTTTACCTTTCTCAACAGGAATCAGACACAAAAAGCTTTATCAGCAAATTGTATGACTGCTGATCAAAATTGCATGCATTTTTTTAAATGAAGGGTTTTTTTGGCAAAATGAAAATAAACAGATTGGAAAACTATTTTCTTTCATAGGAAAGTGTCTGGTGTTAAGGAGACTTTTCTAGATGACTGTGTAATTTTGTTTAGAAATCATGTAGTACTTTAGATAACTGGGATTACTCCTCTTTTTCTTCTTTATAAGTTTGGACTAACAAAACATACTGATTATATAGTTATTGTCTTAAAAACTGCAGGACACAATTTTCTATTTCTTGAACTAGGACTTAAGAAACCATCTGAAGTATCTCTGGACCTCAAATACTATTTGCCAAACAATCACATAAAACATTAAGGGCAAATATATAGAAAATATGGCCATTAGTAGTTCTTTTAACAATATGGAGAGCTTCAAAAGGATGCCAAAATAGTGAGCACCTTAAATCACAGTTAAAAAAAACAACTTGATTTGCAATCATTGTGGGACTCAGGGAGTAATTTTAATTCGATGGTTACCTCATTGCATAGTGGCTTTTGGAAACGATGTCATTGAATGATCTAAGACGCACAGGCCCCAGCACTTTCTGTGTTTAAACCAGTCACCCCTGGCAGCAAAAAATGTGGTCTCCGTCCTCAGCAGGAAATTTCTTTCTTGGCCAGAACGTAGAGTTCAGGGTCCAAACCAGAGATAAATCAATAAAAATCTCTACACTGGAATTTCCTTGTTAGAAGAAAAAAAAGTGAAGGAAAAATGAGGTTTGGTATTTTCTTTCTTTCTTCTTATAATTCTCTGTTGTCTTTTCTAGTCTATTGCTTGTTTTTCTTGTTATTTTTACTTTCCCACATTTTCATGTTTAATATTATGTCTAAAGTCTCTCCAGTTTCATTATTTTTCTGCTTCATCATAACTTTCTTAAATTTTTCTTTGAATGCTCTCTGTTTCTAGATTCCCAGATCCATTTTTGGACCTAATAGACATGTGTACATGTATATGAATTTATACACATACATATAAATTTGTAATTAAGATAACTTCAAATGGCAGAAGTAGGGGTGGGGTTAACCAGGGGCAGGGAAGTCATGATTATGGTATTTAAGACTGGTAGTATATTGATGAGGAGCAAGAGACCCATAAGGGTCAATCGTCCTTCAGCCACCTGGGGCTAACTGCAGAGCCGGAAACTGATCTCAGAATTCTTGATTCCAAGGACCTGCCCTATATGCAATGCTACAGAGTCTTTTCAAAAACATCAGAAGCATTAATAGAAGGTTCAAAATTAGTTTTCAGTGCTGTACTCACATGTAGCATGAAGTCTAAGGATAAATGACTTTACAAAGTTTGAGGCTCAGAAGAAAAACAAAGGGAAGGAAATTAATACTTCAGAAGGGAAGTATTAATCAGATTATGTTACCCCGCAATCTTATCCTTAGGATCGAGAAGTAAAGTCAGGCCATGCAAAGGAACCACTTGGTTTAGAATTCCTCTGAATTCCTCTAGTCCCTTAGGCCAGTTAAAGGGAAATGATTTGACTGTTCTGCATCTGCTAGTGATTGAAGACAAATGGGAAGCATTGCGTGAGTTCCCGTTGCAGAAATACATGGTGCACATGGCTATTGTGAGAGTAAACACTGCAAGTCACATTGCACCCCGTCTTATTAATAAATGCAGAGACACCTCCAACATGTGGGGAGCTGATGCCTCAACAGACAGAAGGAGTTACCCAAAATGTGCCAGGGAGAAAGCGCAAACATAATTTACTATAAAGATGTCTGTGTGTGTTAGTTCCTATGTTATCCTCAATATTTAGTCTGGAATAAAGTAGAAAGAGTTATATTTACAATGAAACACTCTTGAGAAATCCCCGTACCCTTTCACCTACTTTAGTTCTCTAAACATTCTTCCCAGGCAATCTATATGATGACATAATAGACGTCTGCTTACCAGCATTTAAACCAACATTACTAGCATGTAGCATTGAAAAGATTCCCATATGGACTTGTAATGGACTGTGATTAAGTAAAAATAAAATTTGTGTTTACCAAGGGGCACGGGTCATAACAAAAGGAGGTAAAGTGAGGCCAAGCTGTTTACACTGACCATACTAGATTAAAACATAAATTACTGCAAAATGGATATTTCCCCTGCCCAGTGTGCCTATTTTCATGATGCTTGCTCTTGACCTTTGTGAACTTGAAAGTCAGGTCCCTAACAGGGAAGCATAAGCATGAAAGCAGCAGGGGTATTTGCTTTGGTCCAGCAGGGTTTCTTAGATCCAAGGGTGGAATGGGAATCTTCCTTCTAAGCCAAATGTGATCTAAGCCAGAAATTTCTCTGGCTCAACCCAAACTTAGATTTGCTAGAAAAGTTAGAGAAAGGCAGGAGCCAGAGACCAGCAAGAAAGCAGAGGGAGGGAGGGAGGGAGGGAGGGAGGGAGGGAGGGAGGGAGGAAGCGAGAAAGAGGGAGAAGGAGGAGGAAGAGAAGGGAAGTCCTTTTTAGAAGAACAGCTTTAATCTATAGACAATGAAGACTCAGATCGTACCTTTTGCATTTCCCACATACTAGGTAAAAACAACAATGTAACTTGAAGTTTACTTTGGTATCCTTTCATTCACGTGACCCTTCCCAAATCACCAAGGACCCAGCACACTCGTACTGTCCTCCTAACACCCAAGGTCAGACCAACTACAATTTTTATTCTGATATTATTGTTTTCTCTGTGGATAACCCTGAAAAAGCTTTTTTGCTTGAAAAAAAGCTCATCTTCAACTCTGAATCTAGGAACCTCTGAGAACTGATTTAACTTGCACAATACTGATGCCAAATTATATTTT
Organism: Macrotus californicus; assembly: GCA_007922815.1. Lineage (NCBI taxonomy): Eukaryota > Metazoa > Chordata > Mammalia > Chiroptera > Phyllostomidae > Macrotus > Macrotus californicus. The sequence continues at coordinate 4,119 of VMDR010009888.1, read as the reverse complement.
AGATTGTTTAATAAATAATGTAAAAATCAGTTTTTGGAAAAATGCTTATAACCTAACATAAACCCAAGACAATGATAAATATTTGAATATTGCCCATTCCAATAGAGAGTTTTAAAAGTGAATAATGTGGATCAATCTAAAAGACAGTGTAGAACTCAGTACTTTAGAATGGTTTCCATTTTTTCCTAAATGATTTGAAAAACAGTGTCAACTAAATGAGGAGAAAGTAAGAATAAAGGAATTTGTTTCATTCATGTTCATGTCACATTCAAGAGCCTGTGAAATTATTTTGCACAAGAATCTAAAATGCTAGACTAGTTCTTGGCATAACTTACTTATGCACACTCCTTGATCTCCTCCAAAAATAAAAAGAGTAGCTTTGGAAATGTTCCTGCAAGCAAAATATTTTTGAGAGAAAAAAAGTTCCTCAATTTAATTCTTGCTACAGGACTCAGATCAGTTTAGAGATGTCTGGGTCTGTTAATAAGCGTATGTTCTTGTGAATTGACAGTTTCATTTTGAAAAAAATCTGACATAGAAGTGTCTGTCTTGTTTTTAAGAAAAGGTGTAATACAATAACTTTCTCCCTTACAATTCTGTTTACCATTGTTTAGCAGCAAACCCGATTTCTCTTCATAACTAGGGAAAATAACTGCAGTAAGCATAGGGACTCCCTTTTTTGCTGATTTTTTTTTTTTTTTTTTTTTTAGTGGCAGTAGGTACTTATAATGGCCAGGAGAAGTCTCAGCTTCTAATTCAATGTAATCATTGTTATGTTTCCTGATAGAAAGATTCACATAGTGAGTCCTAATACCTTGAAATCAATAGAAACTGGGGAAAAGGTCATGTGCAGCAAAAATTTGGGAAGTGCATCACCTACTGCGAGAGTGAAGAAGCCACTTTGACTTCTGTCCCCGTGTTGCCCAGACCCATGCTTTCTAGTCATGATATTGATCACAGAATATTAGCCACTGGTTTGTTCTGGAACAGATTCTGTAGGACAGATGCCAATCTCACAAGGTCCTTCAGCAGTTGCAGAAATTGAGGCTTCCATAGACCTATCATGTTTTTCTAAGGCCACGTATTTCATATATGATGATGAAAAAGCCATTTAATAAGTCCAAAGGTGAGGTCCTTAGCAGAAGCTTGGTAGATAAGGAAAGGGAATATAAATACAGATAATGGTGTATTTCAAAAGAAGGATATATTTGAGCTATCATCATATGTCTGGCTGACTCATCTAAGGTATGGAACTATGTCCGGTGTCAGGGTCGCTCACTGTTGCTAGCAGACTGGTTTCCTGTAAGCGAAGTTTAGCCTTGCTGAGATTAAGTATCTATTGGCGAGCTCATGCCAAATCTTACTCCTCGTACGAGGGCCACAATTTTTTTGACCACTTCAGAAAAGCATTGCGGTGTCTTTCTTTCAGGGATGGAGGCTGACTGATGTCCCCACAGTTGCCCATGTGATCCACCTGAGTGCTGAAAGTCTTTTCCACTGGAGAGCTTCATCATGATCACTCACTTGGAAAACACACCATTTTGAAATTCTGAGAAATTCATCCGGGTAACTCTTACACAATCTTCTTTGTCACAAAACATCACCATCCCCCTTGCCCCAGATTTTACTCCCTCCACAATTACACAACTAGCTGTGATTTCTGTATCAGAGAAGAACTGTATCTTCAGATATCTCTTTACCAAACAAAGTGGATAATGAGATAAACCACTTGGAATTGTGACCACTGGGAAGATGACCCTTTCCAGTGTTCTTCGGGCCTTCATGGCTACAGAAGTTACAAGGACCTATCTCTTTCTTGCTGAAGTCTGCATCTAGTACAACAGTATCTGTTATCCAGGTTTAAATGACATCGCCCTTCAGGTCATGGAAACAACCCATCAAGCCATGAATGTTGATTGCAGTAGAAATGGCAATATGAGAGAAGTGTACCCAGTGAGAGTGCTCATATTACTTATTTGTGTTTTCAAGCTGGGTCTCTATATATCACCCATAAATAATAGTGAAGTATTGTCAGCCTTCTGACTTTATACTGAGTAGTTTCCTGGGAAGTTCAAAATGTTACATGGTCAGTTGTTTTCTGATGATCAGACACCCCATTTGTATGGGTGTGTCCAGGGTAAAACCAGGAGCTGTTTCTCCAAAGGAAATGGAGTTACTCTGAAGAGGCATGGCTTTGCTCCAAAATCCTAGGGTCTCCCCTGTAACTTGTATTGTGGCTTTCCACCAGTTCGGACACCTTTCTAATTTGCTCCTAACGCTTCTATACCAAGTCTACAGGCAGAGGAGACACAGCCCTTGTTGCTTGTCTTGCAGCCTGACCAGCAGGAGGTCTTTTTCGAACTCTGTTCATCTATCAAGTGTAAGTTGTTCCCAGACATCAAAGAGTTCTACCAAGCATTCTTTCGTTTATTTTAAAGGTAGGAGGTATAAGATATAATAGCCAACTTTCACTTTAAAGAGGCTGTTTTGACATGTTCCAGATGAATAGAGTCTAGAAAAAAATCACTGAAGTCTCAGAACTCTGTATTGTAATAGATTTTATTTCTAGTCTCTGGCAGTCATGTTATCTTTTATGGCTTCTAGAATATTCACTATTCTTTAGGTCCTATAGACACATCAGTACATCTGTTGAAGCCTTGGTGCAAGTTGCTGAGGGTAAGTAACCATCTGTCAGCAAAAAGAAAAAGGCTTCTGATGCTCTTTGCTTATTGTTAAAAAGAAAGGGGGGCGGGGAAGCATTTGCCAGCTCAGTAGCTGCATAACAGTTACCAAGTACCTGGGCTGATTGGCACATACTGCAGATACAGTATTAGCTGCAAAGAAGATATCACCTAATTAAGCCTACAATAATCTATCATTGTCCCAAGCCATGTGCTCTTTGTATAGATCCACCAGATGAATTAAATGGATTGTGATGGAAATCCTCACTTAGGCATCTTTCAAGTAAACTGCTTTCACACTCATACCTGGACACTGTCTACACAATTTTATGTGCCCTTTCAGTGAACTTCAGACTGATAAAAATCATGTTCCTCCTTCTCTCATCCAAACCCCTCAGCATCACTTCTCACACATTATTTTCCAAATTTTTGCTCATATGCAAAAGAGAAACCTCACAATTGTTTTGATGTGCAAGCCATCTTCTGCCAAGGTCAATGCTGTAATAGGCATTACAATCTCTTGCAGGGGTGTCCAACCCATGATCCACAGGCTGCATGTAGCCCAGGATGGCTGTGAATGTAGCCCAATATAAAATTGTAAATTTACTTCAAACATTATGAGATTTTTTGTGATTATAGGTCACAATGTATTTAATGTGTGGCCCAAGACAACTCTCCTTCTTCCAGTGTGGCCCAGAGATACCAAAGGCTGGACACCCCGAAGCGTTGTGTGTGACCTGACTTGTGTCATAGGTCTGGAGGCAATGAGGACTGAGGGAGGCCGGCCTGATAAGCACAGGGTGGGGCAAACATCTGTTCACAGTTGTGAGAATGCAAAACACAGTTTAGTTTATTCTTGTATTATTAGTTACTAACAATTGTAATTTTTTCCACACAAACAACTGTAAACCTACTTTGTCCCCAACCTGTATTGGTTTCCTCCTTTTCCAGGTGGCCCATGCATATGCTTCAGGCACTGTTGTAGGGACAGCCTGAGCTAGGTGGGGGGTGGGGAGGAGAGCAAGGAATGGCCGCTTCTTCCGACAAGAGATCACCAGTGGTACATGGGGGCTTGGGATATTTTTGGTTATCCAGTACTCCCCTCATATGCTTTTGTTCTATTATTTAGGTTATACCATATCTCATTATCCTATCAAAAGTAGCAATGTGGAGAAAAGGAAAAAAGTAAGGGCTACCAAAGAGATAGCAAGTGTTATTTATTGGTGACAGAGAACTCTCCTCTACTGCATGGAAAATTACTACTATACTCATCAGACAATTTTGGTAAAAACATATATGTAGTGGACAAAACCCTCTTTTTATTGTTCTGTTTGTATTTATGTAGCAAGTTTATAAATATACAACACATTTATAACATGAAGCTAAATGGCCCTACTGACTTTTTCCCCTTGTATGGCAAATTAGTTTGAAAACTCTG